>JAAXYW010000792.1:0-29319 GCA_036851895.1 Orthonychiurus folsomi | reverse complement strand
AAGAATACAATATTGACTTTATATACATATGTGGTGACATTAAGTTGGAAGCAAGAATACAATATTGACTTTATATACATATGTGATGACATTAAGTTGGAAGCAGAAATACATTGTTGACTTTACATACAGAAGTGGTGACATTAAGTTGGAAGCATAAATATATTGTTGGTTTTATTGTTGATTAGGAAGATTTTGTTGACTTTACATACGAATGTAATAGATATGATCACATTGTTCACTCTTGTTCATGTGCTCGGTATTTTAGTCTTTTAAGACTTTGTTTCGTATGTTGTCAATTCATTTTACTACGCTATGGAATGGGTTTTGCCATATCATTAGTGTTTAAAAATTATAATCAAGCCTCTATGTAATTACCCCCATAAGCGATAGTGTTAAGTTGACAATCCCAAACAATCATTTTCGCCGTAGTAATAAAGTATGGGCTACCTTGTAGGGAGAAGCTGTTGTCAAGGAATCTTGGGTATTCATTCTATTGACAACCTGATACGATGCCAAATGTTTTGGCAGTTGCATTGCAAGCCGCCGACTTTTGTTATTCGTTGCTATGCAAACTGGCCAAATTTTTAGGTCATCTCTCCAGAAGATTTCGCGCTATGAATTCCAAGCAACATTTAAACTCTGCGTCGGCCCAAACAACATCTATTTAAAATTTTATTTTCTGGCTCAATTATTGTTAAGAATGTTTCCTGATGCAATTCGATGGGGACATGTTTATTTCCCATCAAAAATACAGTATTCTTGGCATCGTATTGTCTCATTATACCCCGTTTCCATTGTTGGAAGTTAGATCCGTCGCACATTTTGCCATGTAGATTCAGATGCTAAAGCTACGACAAGGTCACGTCACCTACAACACCGTCGCGTCATATTAGCTTTCCATTGGATGCGAATGTCTCATTCAATCATGCACAAATGCGAAACAACTTACATATATCCTTTTACAGGCTAGAATTCGGTTTTTGTAGCGTGCACAACTGTCATGCTCTGCCAATGTGTTTATTTTCGTCAGTTGGCGAATTCATGAACTTGTTCATGTCTTAAGTTTTCCTCAAGCCCAAGCCCCGACCTATTTTACCTCTTCGCAGGTTCTTTACAGGCACGCGGTTGCGGTTCTATGAGAAATCGATACCAGAATTCTGGTGAATACACCCAATTCCCGACAGTAAATTATTTATTTGCTTGCATACAAGTGAGGAAGGTTGTTGCTTTCTTCCTGGAGTAGACAAAGCATGTTAAAAACGGAATAGTTACTTTCCTGACCCTGCCCTGTGATATTATAAATTGCCTGCAAATCTTTGGATTCAAGAAGTGGAGCAGCAAGAATGCCGTTTCATTGTATCCACATCGAAAATTACAAACGGGTTGTCACAATTGTTAGCATTGTTATAATTGTGAGTTATTTTCTAAAACCCAGCTTGTGTAAACATTTTGTTGGTGCAATAATTTTAACTTTAGGTAATTTCTTACAGATTGTACAGATTGCGAGAATATCAGTAATTGGCCATGAATCAACTCCAGCGTATTATTTCTATCCGCGTAAGAATTTTTAAATTCTAGCCGTTGAATTTTTGAATAGATGATAAATTAGATACGCACATTATTACGTAGAAACACATACACTCGTATTTTGCATCACATCAATTTTCCTTGGAGTTCTGAGCATTGGATTAGAGGCGATGTTGCTCTGGTCTCTGAAAGAGGTACGTGAGTTCGTTTATTATTATGTGTTTCCTTTTAGACAAATTTTTATTTGTATTCAACAGAGAAAAATTTGTGGAATCCAACCATGGTTCTTGACAACATTTGTGATATTCCTTTTTGCAAGTCTAGCATTTGCAATAACATTGTCTTTGTACATTATCCGACCATTAGATCACAACCTCAAAGTTCAAAATGAATTACTTAATAATAAGGGGATGCTAATCGACCACTCAATCCAAAATGATAAAAGTCATAAGCCTAAACACGTTACACCAAATGTAACCGAGACACCCATGGAACAGTTGACGAGCCACATCATCAAATCCCTGAACACATTTGTCCATCATGATGAGAAACAGGAATTAGTTGAAAACGAATCTGTGGTACTAAACGCGACACTGAATGGAACTGAAATATTTTCTGAAATAATTCCATTGGTCTACAATCGGACCAAATGCTCAAAGAAGGAGCTCACATTGCAAATGGAATTTTATAGTGTTCGACCTTTACTAACATTGTCTTTTCTCTTTGATGTCGTCAGAAGCTTTCCTCAGTTGTATTTAGTTAACAAATATGTTAAAAGTGAACGATTGCACCACATGCACTACCATTCACATGGTAGTTTGGCTACTTTGTACATCAAAGATCCACTGAAATAAATACGTTGCGCGATTACTGTGTTAATTTAACATGTACTGTTTATATATATTATCCGCCATAAGTTAGACTTGCTTCAGTCTGCAATAAGTTTTATGCCTCTCAAACTCAACAACTATTAATTGTTCATGCAAGACAAATCAGTTCAACTCACGATCAGTTAAATGAAGTCTTGGGTTAAAATGATCTGCATATCGTGATACTTTAGAAACATCAATAAATAAATTTATTAAGTCACCACCCGTGCGATGATCAGATAGATACCACAAATATATTAAGGTACTAAGCGTACAACATAGGCTGATTTTCGTTTAGATAACAATAGTAACAGTACCTGTCAATGCTTATTTCCTGTACAATCAAGCGTCAAAGTTTTAAAAACCACAGATTCAAATCAAAAATAGTACACCACTCAAGCACAAGGCTTTCAAACAAATACAGCAAATATTTTAAACCACCGACGTAGGTAGCAGATATGGCCGACTATTCCTCTTCATTTTCTTCATTCTCTTTAGCAAATCCAAGAAAAACTTGCTCAAGAGTTGTTTGACTAAATGAATACTCTTCAACTTCATCTTTTTGTTTTACTGAAATTGCATAAAATTACATTTCAATTTGTTTTTGTAATCTGCACTAACTTGAGAAGGTCGCGGCATGCCCCCTTGGGTTTGACCCGAGACCAATTTTTTGGACACTTTGGAGGAGTCCCCTGACGTAAACCAAGTCCAAACTTGCCGGTTGAAACAAGGTACTTTTATTTGTAATATCTCCGAAAATTTGGAAAAATCGGTTTTTAGCCTGGCCTTATGGAATTTTACGTGTTAAAAACCAGGTGATCAATGGGAGAACATGTAAAATCCCATAAGACCTGGCCAAAAATCGATTTTGCCAAATTTTCGGAGATTGGACAAAAAAAGTACCATGTTTCAACAGGCAAGTTTTGACTTGGTTTATGTCAGGGGACCCCAAAGTGTCCAAAAAATCGGAGCCGTGTCAAACCCCAGGGGGCATGCCGCGACCTTCCCTAGTAAGCTATAAGTATCCAAAAAAGCATTAGACTAGAACTTACACTCTTCAAGAATTCTAAACGCATTAGAAATCGATCTCACACTTGAGGTTGGTACAGAAAATATGGCGCGATTTCCAAAACATTCGTTCAATTGGCAACCAGGAAAATTTTGCTTTACAAAATCAAATACTACTTCTGCTTCAGATTTCGACCTTGAGCGCCCAGCAGGATCAGTACTCAAAACAGTTGGCAGGTTTTTTATTTTTATTTCAAGTGTATAACCATCTCCGTATTTGGTTTTCAAGTGTTGTGGGGTTCCAATGCAAAGTAGTGTGCCCTTTACCATGATGGCTATGCGCGTACAAAGTGCATCCGCTTCCTCCATACTGTGGGTTGTTAAAATGGCACCTCTTGATTCTGCAAAAAGTATTTGAATTGTTACACTTTAAGATAAATTAATTAAATATAGCAGCCTTCTAACCGCGAAATGTCCCTAAAACAGTATTCCAGAGAAAACGCTTCGATTGTGGATCCATTCCTAGAAAATAAAATGTACAATTCGCACAATTTAGTTAGTTTTTACAAACTAAATTAAACTGACCTAAACGTCTAAAATTAACTACCTGTAGACGGCTCGTCCAATAGTACAACTTTTGGTGCTCCTAACATACTCAAAGCGTAACTAAGCTTCCTCTTCGTACCACCAGATAAATCGCTTGCCCGTTTATCAGCGTGCTCCTTGATTTTGAGCCCAAACAGGAAGTGATCCACCACCCTATTTAAAGAAAAAAAAGCATTGCTGTAAAATGCAATTACGCAAAGCATAAATAAATCATTTTTTTAACCTGTTTCGATTTTCTGGTTGAACACCACGAATTGCACTGTACATTTGTAGGTGCTCTCTCTCTACTCTTGTAGGTTGGAGTTGGTGAACCAAAGATGCCAGCTTTAAATCGGGTGAATTCACATCTCTTCGAAACAGAACCCAATGACAGGGCTGGTGTGAGTATTGTTAACCTCACGAAGCAATTTAAGGAAAATACGGCTGTGAATAATGTGAATCTGAATATGTACGAAAATCAGATAACCGCACTTCTTGGTTGTTATATATAAATTATATGCTTATACGGCAAAAAGTATGTTAATGGTATTAAATTATATGCTTATACGGCAAAAAGTATTTTACCGTTGTTTTGAACTCATGTTATAGTTCATATGTTAATTTTTGAGTAAAAGATTTCAACCCATACAAATGTTGATATGTTTGACAATGAAACCATAAGATGTGCACAAGAAACTCGTCGAAATGAAGAACTTAACAACTGCTTTTGAGCAACATCATTAAATACTTGAAAATATAAGTTATGGCCTCCTCCTGGCTAGATCCGCGGAGTAATATTCATAAACTTGGAGATAATTCTCAATTTATGGTCCAGTGATGGAACTATTTGGTCAAACTGCTTCTGGAGACATTCCGTGTCATCATCATCTAGAATGAAGTCCATCATTTTATCAGTAAAACTGTGTTCTAAAATAAATACAAATCTCAAATTAGCAGAGTCGAGTGCAGTGACAGCGACAGCGTGTGCTATTAACACAATACAGTAAGTTGTACCTTTAAATGCGGCGATGTAATTGCGAAATCCAACGTTGGTGAGTGCGAGCTCGATCAAGCGACTGCCTTGACATGATGATCTTGCACCCTTCGTTGTGAAACACAGTAGTTAGTACTAACACGTATACATTTCAGTTTTGTTGGATTTATTTACCTCATTTTGTCTGAGCATGTGCAACTGAGCAGCTATATTCATTTGTTGATCCACTGCTGGAACCAATCTTTGGTACAGAAGGTGCTGGGCGCTTGTGAATGGGATGTGATCCTTTTTGACCAACTTGTCCATGAAATCATCTGATACCTGGTTATCTAGACACAAATTACAAGTACTTGCAACAGCAGTTTCAAAATATTTGCTACGCAATCATGCTGTATATTGCAAATATCTAATAATGCAATAAAGTCGTACCTTTGAATATATGCCTTACTGCTGAAGCCCAGCGTTGCCGAGTGCAAGGTAGATCCTGGCTGAACTGGACATCCTTTATTAATGAAAGCCTGCAATTAATGTTTACAATTAGTAACAGTCAGGCGAACAAATGACTGCACTTGAATTTACGTCAGGGTGGTAGTTGGACGGACAAGAAGGAATAGGGATATTTTTAAAGTTTCCCGCCCCGCCTATGCCATAAGGGCACATTCTACTCACATTTCTCCAGTGCTCTGATACAAATTATGTCACCACATTAAAATCTAATCCAAATTCGACATGTGGATTATGTAAGTGTAAGTGGCATCATTCCACCAAATTATACAAATTGCTTTTTCACAGTAAAGTTAAAACACAAATAAGAGTAATACCTTTCCAAATGACAAGTAAAACTTTAAATTCAAAGTCGTTGAACCCAAAAATCCAATTTGAACTACTTGAACCTCAGCAATCAACTGTTTGATTGCTGAGGGAATTGTGGATATAGGAAAGTATTGGTTGACGTCGTTGTTTAATGCTTAGTCTGACTATGGTTCAATTCAGATTATCTTCCTGAATGGTTCCTCCTTCCTTCTTAAGTCTTTTCCAACAGAACAGGAATTTGTAGCTACAAGTGCAAGTTGACGGATGGATACTAGGCATGGTTAGGTCGAAAAGACTTCGTCCGTTCGATCAATGAAAAGAGATATTTAAAATTTCCCGCACCGCCAAGGTCACAAGGGCCCACTTTACATTCCACCATAATCCAATACAAATTATTTCACCTCATTATAATCCTAAACTCTATTATACGCTATGCTTGCTATCAAACAGTTGATACGCGATGCAATTCATCTTTAAATGTGGCTTAGAATTTTATTTCCATTCGTACGCTTTACACTTTTGTTTACTTCACTCTTTCACATCACCAATACCGTCAAGGTTGATTGCGAACACGGCTTCGGATTCTGGAAGACACGGTGAATCGTAGATCTGGCAAATTCTTGTCTCTCCTCGGCCTTTGCGAAGAGAAAGCCTGAAAACAAAGTTTAAATCAAATGTATGCATTCCGAAGGCCTTTCACAATTTATCAATTTAAATTAACTAACCTTGTTGTTGAAGCGTGGGCTATTATGTGACCACCGATTGGCTTCTTTGGATCAGCTGTGAGGAAAGTCATTCCTCCGACCTCAGCACACACCTGATTGGTGATTACGACAGCTACCCCGAACTAATTCAAATTCATTCATTTCATTAATACGAAGATACGATTTTTAGAATTGTAACTCTGCATGACAAGTTTTTTACCTCATCAGCCAAACGCAAAAGTGTACGTAGAAATTTTCCCAAGTGTTGCTGGCGGGGTGCCAATTCTGCGCGGCCAGAATAGTCAGTTCGATAAAGAGCAGTTGCGCTGTCGACGATGATTAGCGAGTAGCGGGATTCAGTCATCATTGCTGCAGCTTGGATGAGTAACTCTGATTGATGATCAGTATTATAAGCCCTCGCATAGGCTACGTTGTCCAAAACGTCAGTTCCATCCAATCCGTATCTTGCTGCAGTCGCTAACAATCGTTCTGGACGAAAGGTTCCTTCAGTGTCAACATACAAACATTTTCCCTCGCCTCCGCTTTTGTCAACTGGTAACTGGAATACATATACCTTATATAAATAATACAAAGGATTCTACAATTCATTATTAAAAATGCATTTCATAACCTGGCACGTGACTGCTAGCGTATGGCACATCTGCGTCTTGCCCGTTCGAAACTCTCCAAATATTTCAGTTATTGACCCAGTCTCGAAACCTCCTCCCAACAATTTGTCCAGTTCGGCCGATCCTGATGTTATTTGGATAATTTGTGAGCGTTTCTTGTGGACCTCTGTAGCCGTGGTGAATCCCATAGGTACTAGCTTCCATGCTTCGGCCTGTTGTGATTGAACGGGAGTTTAAGTTTAAACTGCTTTCTGCATAGACAAAGCACTGTTGTATTGCCTATGTAGTAATGAATAGTTAGCTCACCAATAACTTTTCGATTTTTGTATCACTGAGTCCTTTGATGTTGGCCAAGCTTTTTTTTGACGCAAGGGCTACGGAGTCCACGGTGTGATATCCTGCTTCCTTCAATTTGCTTATGTCATGTTCAGTAATCCCATTACCCTACCGTAATTTGAGTCCATTAAATCAAAAATATTACCAGCAACTATAAGTAAATTCATTACCTCCAGTTTTGAAACAAGTAAAGGTCCAATACATTCTTCGTCACTTGTGCCTAGGTTTTCTTCTTCATGTGGTTGAGTGCCTGCCATTGTCATATAAAATTTATTTATACTTTGACAAACTATAAACTTTTCTAAATGCGAGACTACTTGATCGTACGGAAACAATCGACGGAGTGACGAAATATGCAAGAACGCATTAAGTATGAGCGGTTGTTGTGCGTGCAGGAAATGTCAAGTCCTAACATGTTGAAATGTGTATGATGCTATGTGCGCATATTTTCTCGACGTTACAAACACCAGTAACTACATTTCTTCGTATCAGCCTGTCAGATAGTACCTTTGATCTACATATTGTCGTATAAGCCTATAAACTATACACTGGGAATAACTGTTTGTCGTATAAGGCTATCCATTACTTACTGGAAAATCTACTTTGTCGTATAAGCCTATGGTATAATTACACGTCGCAAAACTTGGGATAGATAAAACAAGTTTGACTCATTCTTTCATAAATTAAATTTATTGAATCAAATTTTATGCTCCTGATGTAGCAGGTTTGGGTATTTCTTCATGTCCAAGTTGTGAATATGAAGTGAACGGGCGGTTTTGAAATCTTGTTTGCAAATGGAGCAGGGAAACAATTGGCAATGATTTCGGTTGAAATGAGTTTTGAGACATCCCTTCGAGAAGAAGTTGTGGAATGGATCTGTCTTGTGCCGTTCAATTGGGATTCCGATGTGAGCACATGTTGCACAACTCCATTTTCTGTCGTCCATATTATAGAGTGACCTCAATTTGTCATTAATTTCTGAAAAATCTTCAAAATTTTCATAATACTTCCCGACATCTATATTTCGAAGCTGGTCTTGCTTATCATTCGGCAATGCGTTGAAGGCGTTCAAATTCAACCTGTTTGGCATATATGCAATCCAAGCCTTCTTGACGGTCCTTCCATTTATTTGAAAAGTCATGAGATTTCCTAAAGCTGAATACTGTGGATGTTGTCCGTTCTCCGCACTAATCGGAGGCGGGCCTTTAGGTTTTGTGGTTATTCTTTCAACAGGACACGAAAATTGTGTTGTATTTTCGTCCTGGCTACTTTTTTCAGTGTCAAAATTTGCAATATCCTTTTCGAACATGTCCGGACTGCATTGTTCATGCGTGTTCGCCAAGCTTCCAACGGATTGTGTGTCATTCAGTTTTTCTGGTGAATTCTGTCGTAATCGATGCAAAATCTTGTAAATCAGTAATTCATATTCACACATTCGTTTACCTTTAGCAATACTGTCCTTTTGACCGGAAGAATTGGACGGCCGGGACACACTTTGCGCTTTGTTGAGCCCCGCGAACTGCTAGTTGACTTTGCAGTTTTTTTAGATGAATCACTTGCGAACTAAAACAATTTAAAATAAATTATCACGTCCTACTTGGTAATATATGCGTTTTAATTATTACCTTTCTATGAAGTATTTGTGATTGTCTTGGTGATTCTGGTTGTGGTAAGGATCCTTCCATCCGTATAATCATGTCCTTCATTTTATCAGCCATACTTTTCGAACTGATTGGAGTCCGGGTTGGCTCCGATTCAGCTGTCGGATCTTTATCCTGTCCCATTTTCTAACAAACATATTTTTGTAACAAGTTACAAAAAATTCCAAGTCAAAATTCCTAGCTTTATTACCTTGGTTTCAAATTCGTGTCTACATTGAATGAATGGAGGGATTTTATGCGGAGGGCGTTCACTGCTAAACTGATAACGTGTTCCCAGCTGCTTTGAGTTACTCATGGTGCTCTTTGTATGGACAACCCACTGTTGGATTGTCCGCTTGGTAGAACTGGATTTTGTATTTAACAATTTTTAAAACCAATCTTGTTTTTGCAATCCACTAATTTGCCTTTCCCCCGTCCAAGTCCTTGGGATTCACGTAATACGCACTGCAGCGTTGATGCATGCATCATCTGTCGGCTAGGGGATTTGAGCGTGTTTGTTTAAACACGACACAGGTGTCGTGTCCGCTCTGCGCCGTCCGTGCTCTTCCCATACATTTGTGCCATTCATCGGCCAGAGAGCGGGAGGATTACAACTTTTCACTTTTCTGAGTTCAGTTTGAAGAAAAAATTGTTTCTCGTTCGCAAAACCTTCGCAATCATACAGCTGATTGTGACAGGATCCTTTAAATTACTCAAAGTAATTGTTGCAGGAGTTCACATTTGTTGATTTCGGGGCGCAATTAAACAGTTAATTGTGCTGCCGCCGGAAGTGCCACTTCAAAATGGGTGATCTCAAGGTATGAATTAACAGTATAGTCATTTGATCTAATACATCAATACGTGCTACGCTGTATGGTAATATTAATTTCTTGGTGTTACACAGCAATGGCACAAAGTTCTTGAGGAATTACCATTCGCTTCATGCCAACAAATGCAAAGTGAGTTTAGCTTCAAACATACCAAAATAAATAAACCGTACTGGGAGGCAAAGTCATGGTTCCTGAATGATCTCTTTCAACTTCTCGGATGCTCGAATGAGGATACATTTATTGACATGTTCGCCGGTCAAGGACTAGCTGCATTACAAATGGCATTTCAGGGGACGGTGGGAAAAGTGTTGGCAGTTGAAGAAGATCTAAGGCGGAATCAAAGGATGTGGGTAGGTCAAACTACACGGTAAATTATATTTGTGCTGTGTGTTTTAATACTGTAATAAGTTTTTCATTGATTTGTTCCTAGGCTAACGTGACTAAATTTCAAGAAGCATGCAGCAAGGACAAGCGAGTTTTCTCCGAGATTAGTCAAAGTGGCGGTAACTCACTAGAGCCTTGGCTCTCGGATCAACTCAAAAAAAATGTTATTGTATACGCTGCCTACCGAGATGATGCTGCTATTACAGCTGGAATGAGGGACATTTTGTCCGCCACAGAACCTGGTGATATTTGTAACTTGGGTAGAATACATTTAATTATGTTTATTTAACACGTAATGGTTTTATTCAAGGCTCAAGAGTTGTGTCTAATATTCCTTTGACAACGTTCGACGTCTCAAGTGGTATCCGATCGGAGTTTCAAGTAATCGAAGTTAGTCTTGACCAACTTATCTTCGACTCTAAACAAAAAACATCTGATGAGAGAGCCCAACAGGCGGCGGCACTAAAGAAGAAGTTGGCAACACCAAGGGCTACGCGACCAAATACTACTATGTCGGATAACTTTGTCAAATTTTACATCCACACCAAGAAAAATTGGACCCAGGTTTGCATACATCGATTTGTATCATAAATTATTGTACAGCTACTCATAATAATCCACGGTTTTTATAGCCACACACTCATGCTACTAAAACCACTTGGCCTACGAATGCGACGGGATTTGCTCCTATACAAATTGGAAAGAAGTGGATCTGCTTTCACATCAAAGTATTGATGGTCAAGGGGCAATACCGCAGGATTTCGTTGGTTCTTCCGGAGACGGGTCAACTGAGCTGTGAGCTGTCTGTCCCCGCGTCGGAATTATTCAAATTGGAGGCTGAATGCCAGGCGGCAATAATGGTAATTTATGCATTACATTTTGCCTGGCAAACTCCGTTTTAACTTAATATTTTCAGGAACGAAACAGTATTATTCGTGACCCATCAAGGGAGGGAGTGTTACATCTTCGCCAGCAATATCAAACATCTCCTACTCCACTATCATTTGTTTTGAAACAAGTATTGCCACGAAACCTTTCAAGAGCGATTAATGCTACTGTTGACAACATCAAGCTTATCGGCGATGACGGGTTTGTTGTTTAAGTTGATGAATAATTGTTTATATTTATTTTTTTGCATGACACATTCAAATTGCAGGATTAATGAGGACGGTTTGCGATTTGATGTGTTCAGAGGCGCTGAAGTCAACGATTACATCTCTGACAAAAACCCTCTCTTGCAAGTTCCCGTGTTTTTTATTGAGACCGCAACCCAGCACCTGGGAATCCGACTTCCGGACGAGTCATTGACTGAAATCAAATGCTTACCCAGGTCGATCATCAAAAACAAATCATTCCCTGTTGTCAAAACAGATGAGACAAATTTCCAGGCTCTTTTTGATTCCATGACCGTTGAGCAAGCAAATGAATATTTTAAGGATGACCGTGCTAGTAGACTGTACCCGCTAGCCATGACCAGCATTCCAGTGTCTGATGAGGATGAAGGGTGAGCTCGCAACCCATTCATTTCTACTTCCATACTAACAATATTAATGCTTCTTATATTTTCGGATTAGACTGAGCCTGCAACCACCTGCATTCCTTGCGAACAGTGATCTGACTCTAAAACTGGACAATTTGCCGCGAAAACTTACCAAACACATTGATATGATTGGAGCCGACTCGTTTCTCAGATTTCACTGCCATGAGGACGCTTCCTTAGTCTGGTTGACTGTGAAGAAGGTAACTATGTATTTAAACCATGCGCTTATACGACAAAAATTGATTTTGTGTATATAAATCATACGCCTATACGACAAAAATAGGTTTTGTGTATATAAATCATACGCCTATACGACAAAAATTGATTTTGTGTATACAAATCATACGCCTATACGACAAAAATTGATTTTGTGTATATAAGTCATACGCCTATACGACAAAATGAACTAATTCTTATTTCTTTCAACGCAGGGCTGGAAACTCTGTTTTTTCCTGATGAATCCTACTGAACAAGACTACGATTACATGGCTCAATGTTCAGACAAAAGGCACAAGAAAAAATTCATTGCTGATACGATGGTTGGAAGAGTTTTTGCTCGTATATTGTTCCCTGGGCAATCAGTCGTGTTTCCAGGCTCAATTCCACACGCTTACTATTCTGGGACAGATACACTCGCCTACGGCGGTCGATATGTTGTTACGGCACATATTCCCAGGATGATAAAGTAACAACACACGCACTTGTACAGTTTAACATACAAATTATTAATGGTTTTAATTAAAGGTTCGGTGAAGAGTCAATGCTGGTCAAATGTCGAGGGTACGGATACTCATTCCCAGAATTGAAATCAATTCTTTATCAATCTCGGCGAGATGTATTTGAGACTTGTTGGAAATGGAAGTGCTCTGGAACCCATCATAATGCAGGAATTGAAGTCATTGAAAAGTTGGCGGATTTGTTTGCTTCAAATTTAAAAGTGCTCAAGATCAATAACGTGCGTACTTGAGTTTGTATTCTATTCTTAAGTTGGTTCTAATTTTAATTGTTTATGACAGGAGCAATGGGAATGTATGAGAGCATGGTTTACACTTGTAAAAACAAGTCATGGTACTAATCTTCAGCAGAGCGTTTGCGGGGTATTCTTTGACAACTCAAGGGATGACTTGACTGAACGCAGTCTTAATGAATTGTTCAGGTCCGGAGCAAAGGTCCCCATCCTTGCGAATACAACTACGGGAGAATTGTCGGGTTGTTTGGACCCATGCCTGCCTGGGGATCTAGACTACGCTGATCCAGCGTCAAAAAGGAACTTGACATCATACTCGACTGATGTTTTCCTTGCTGTTAACTACTGCACCACACCCTCAGCGCTATTCAGGGATGGATTGCGACACAGCGGAATGTTCTCATTGACAGACCTGGACAGGTACTTTTCACACATTAGCGACGTTGTGTCTATTACAATCCTATTGTTTAACAGCAAACACCTTGTCTCGACTTACAACGGGTTTCTGCGTTCTTATGATGACATGATTCGAAAATACGGAAGCGTCAATTTCGGCTCGGCATACAAGCTACAATCCTGCAAGCGAGGAAGGAAAATGGCAACTGTTTTTGTTGACGCCAATAAATACGGAGGCATGAGCCTGTTTATACGCACATCAAAAGCCCCAAATTGCGATTTGATTCCAGCGGTTGTCGGATCACGAGTTGTGCTTACCATCGTCACAAATCAACCCGTCATTGCAGGCGATGAGCTATTTATTCCCGAACCAGAGTATCTTCAACGGCCAACAACATTGCCAGTGCAGGCAGAGGACTTGCTGGATATTGCTAGGTCAAATTTGCCATCAGCGCCATGTACGTCACACGTTTAATAAGTCGTTAAAGTTTAAACCAAATTATAACGTCCTTCTTGTATTGTCCCTTTGCAAACAAACAGTTGCTTGTGAAGGGATTTGTGTTTGATGCACTTGTTAAGTGTAAGGAATGCTGTAATGTCACATTTTGTTAATTCTTGTATGTAATTTATAGCAACGGGTTCTGATCCTGAAAAGCTGGTGATTGATGAGAATGTCCCGCAAACTGGATCAAAACGTAAAGCTCTTGATGACATCACTGAATCTTTTTCGTCTCCTGAAAGCATTGCGGAACTAAGGAAAACGAGAATGAACCCGGCGGGAGTAAAGCGCATTACAACAAGAGATGTACGAACTGCTCCTGTGTCAACTAGTTCACAAACCGACCAACCTGAAGCTCCGCATAAATCTACCTCACAAACCGACGTATCAGTTGGCACGATGAATGAGGTGTCATCCCAAACAGATGCAGTGCTAGTCCCCGCAAAGTTGGCCAATAAATCAACCGGTTGTGCACCTAATAAAGCGGCTTTGAAAAGTTACGACACTTCCCAAACCTCTCCAAGGACACCAAGTCCTCCTCCAGTAAGGCCAATCACACCCACTCCTCCTGCTATACCAAGTGAGAACGCATCACCGGACCCGGGTCCATCAACAAGACGAACAAGATCCCAACGATCTTGTAAAGTTAATCCCAAGCCTATCCCAAAAAGCAAGTTACCAAAGGCCAAACCCACACCAAAACAAGCTGCAACATGCTTAAACTCCAGTGATTCCTCAAGTGATGATGAGAATTCACAGGAACCTGGACCTTCAGCTAGAATCACAAGGTCTCGTTCTGCCAAATCAAAGGTTGCGCCAAGAGTTAAGTCCGGAGTGTCACGTGAATCTAAGTCCACGCCTAGGAAAGGTAAAGCAAAGGAAAAGGAGGCAAGCTCCGATCAACCGGAGAAGAAACGTATGGGTCGTAAGCCAGGACACAGCAAAAAGTATGACCTACCAGAATCAACAAGTTCTTCGGATGATGAAGTACACCCACTGCTCAGCGGCTCCGGAAAGGAGATGACTTTCCTTGTGAATGGTCGAGTGATCAGAAAAGCAAATATCAAAGAAATTCCAAACGCTCAATCCCGTGAAGCTTATGATCAATTGGAACAAGCCGCCAAGGATGAGTTGAAACACATTAATTGCGGACGGTGGTACAAAGAATTTGAAGATTACCATAGTGTCAACCTTAAGTTAAGGGAGCTTTACAACAAGGCTGACCTTATCTTCTGTTGCGCAGTCTGCGCCCACATTGGCATGCCGATCGAACGGCACAAACAAACTCCATTCTACCAATTTTACTCGTTCGACACTTACAAAACGCACTGGCTCCGTCACCACAAAAACCCGGTATTCTGCCCCATTTGCGGTGAAACTTTTCTGTCAGCTCGATGGCTCCACGCTCATAACCTTGGGCAAGACAAGAAGCCAAACTCTGCACATTCAAAACACAATGACAAGCAAAATCGGAAGGAGGAACGTGCCAAGCTTCGCGAAGAAGCTAAAAAATCCTCAAAGTGATCAATCTTGCAAAATTTCCTGAATTACTGCTCCAAATTCAAAATCTTATGAAACTCATTTATATACTTGACTACTTGCTAAAATCACGCTCCTTATTCAAAATTCTCCGCTAGGCATTTGTATACTTTACATACGCTGAATGAATGATAGCGTTCAGAAATAATACTTGGAAAATACTTTAAACTCATTAGAATTTGTTTATGGCAGCAAATTTATTTAAGTTCAAACATGTACAAAAACAATACAAGTGATTTACTCGCGCTTTTATATTGTAGCACGACAAAAACTTAATTTTGCTAATTTCACCAGGGTTTACATATAATCCTATACGACAAAATCTTAATTATGCCAATTTCAACAGGGTTGCCAATTTCACAAGGGTTTACATATAATCTTATACGACAAAAACTTAATTTCGATAATTTCACCAGGGTCTACATATAATCCTATACGACAAAATCTTAATTATGCCAATTTCACCAGGGTTTACATATAATCTTATACGACAAAAACTTAATTATGCCAATTTCACAAGGGTTTACATATAATCTTATACGACAAAAACTTAATTTCGATAATTTCACCAGGGTTTTAATTGTGTTATACAACAATAAATTAATTTGTCTGCAAGGTTTTTCCTGCTAGTACTAGTTGCTTGCGGTGATCGGAGCGCAGCCTTGACACGAAATGTTTATCCGATACTGTGTTGGGCCCAGTTGTAATTATACGCCAATCGGCGTAACCGTCCTCCTTTTTTTTTTCATGGAGTTTCAGATGTTTCCGTCTATATTTACTGGATCCGAACACTTTACCACAAATTTCACAATCCTTTCTAGTACTCTTTCTCTGGTTTCCGGCTTTGATAGGAAGCTCCCAATCGTGCACTCCTTCGTCTTTCAAACGCATGTGTGAGCTCACATGCTTACGCATATTTTGACCGGTTTCAAATGTCTTCCCGCAGTGGATACATTTGAACAAATTCTTTTTCTCGTGTACGAGTCTGGAGTGATTGTTTCGGGTTACCGCGGTCTTGAATTCTTTCTCGCAAAATCTGCAAAGGAAGTTTTTGGTATCCAAGTGAACTTGCTTATGTCTGTTGAGAATATATAGCGATGGTAACATTAAACCGCATTGCTCGCACATTACTTCCTTCTGTCGGTGTTGTGATTTAACGTGAACCTCTTTTCCCTTCAACGACTTAAAAAGTGAATCACACTCGTCGCATTTATACTTGTATGCGCCATGTGTGTCCATATGGGAGGACAAGGCACTACTCGTTGGCCAACCTTTTCCGCAAATTTTGCAACTGAAATTCCGCCTTTTTATGTGCGTTTTCAAGTTGTGTAAGTACAAACCAGCACGACTCACGTATTTCTTGTCGCAGAGATGACAAAGTACCGATCTTACACCAGCATGGAGATCCATGTGCGCGTGAAATGAACCTGGGAATAAAAATTGTTTACCGCAGCTGTCAATCTCGCATATGTATCTTCTTTGTCGGCGTTTTCTTAGATGCCTAAGGTACACAGATCTTGACACGTGATTGCTGCAGCATGGGCATTCGATAAGTGCATTGTGTGTTTTTGAGTGAGCAGTAAGCCCTCCGCGTGATTTAAAGCTCCTTCGACATGCCTCGCAAGGAAAACTCTTCGGAGCGTCTCTTCTACGCATATAAGCCTCAAATACATCTCTTGTGCTACATTTACAAATCCGGTGTTGACTCCGGTAACCTCTTCCACAATCATTGCACTGATTAGGGAATAGTGTTCTCCACTCACTGTCGTCATAATTGTAATCCTGTACTAAGTCATACCCCTTCCATACTAGCAGTTTGAGCATTCTGAGGTGATCACTGCTGATCTTGAAATCATCTTGCATCAGCATTTCAACTTCACATTTGAATCCGTCTTTGCACTTTACAGCCACGTGATCAAGGAAATTTCCTGGACTTCCGTCCTTATTTACCCTGGTGTATCTTTCTTCTGGGGGTAGCGCCAAATAAACGTCAGTAAATGATATGATTTTGAAGCCTGCATCATGAAATATTTTAGCGCACTGCTCCCATTCAGCTGTCCTCGGATTCATATTGAAGTCGCCACATACAAGGTTTACGTCCGCTTTGCTGTCCGCAAGGGCTCTGATTGTTGCGAGGATTTGCGTTACCTTCACAACATTGTCGGCGGATCCGCTCTTGTAGTGAACCAGAATGGAATCAAACGTTGTGTCTTCTATTACGAAGCGCGAGAGAAGCTGGCGATGATCTTCCTCTTGTGGATAAACGGTAGTCTTTGAGGCAGGAACAAGACAAACGCGTTCAACTGCTGGATTCAAATCTGGCTTCATCATTACCGCTAAACCATGGCACGCAGAGTAGCCGCTTTTATATGTACACACGCACGGCACTTCTTGAGTGTTCCAGTCTGGCAGTACTCCTTGCAAGCTCACAACACTTCCTTTCGCGCTGCCAGTTGATACGTTGTGCCATGTCTCGGTCAGGAAAAAAGCATCGGCCGCCGTTTTGTCTTGTATGTCCACTATTTCCTCTCTGTTCTCATTCGTGAACCCTTCAAGGTTGATGATGACCGCCGTGAATACGAGCTTCTTCTCCTTATCCCTTTTCATCAAAAAAATGAGAGTGACAAACATGTCTGGAATTCATAGAATAAGGTAGAAAGTTGTTTGCTCTTACATATTGGAGTGGAATGTCCAGCCACGATAATGTATTGGAGCACAAACAATCAACTGTTTGATTGTTTAATGCTTGGCATAGATCTTCGAATGGTGAGTTGTAAGGAAGGAGCGTGTACAGTTCTCGGGGATGATGTCTACAGAATACCAGAACAAAATAATAATTAACAGGTGTGCCTCGTACCAATCAAAAAATCATCAAGCCACCCATCATTCGTAAATAAGAAGAAATGAGGAAAAATACTTTTTGTCGTATGAGCATAAGTAATAGCAACTGTGCCCCCCATTTTTGTCGTGCAATACTTGTAATACTTGTAATAATTGTAGTTGAAAGGATTTTTGTAAGGAACATGACTCATTAAAGACACAAGAATGAGTTGATGTGAGAAGAATAATTAAAATAATGAGAAGAGTCTTACCGCTGAACCCTTAGAATCCTCAAGGAGTATTTAAAAACACCAACAACCAACTGTTTGATTGTTAAGTGCCAAGATCAGTATAATGAACTAATACTTGTCCCGGTAGAAGAGTTGGAAGGAAAAAAGGAAGCCAATAAAGTTCCCCAGCAAAGAATATAATCAACTGGTTGATTGGTAGTTGCAAACTGTACTGTAATGAACTCAAATTATTAGTAATGTAACGCATCGGACGGGTTCAGCGTTCGAATAACAGCTTTTCAAAATGGAGTCGGCTTGAATGGATGCCCTTCTTCTGCGTAGTGCCTTAATCCACCCTGCACAGTCTACGTCCAGCGTACGCTCAACGTTTGCAGGATGAAACATGCATTCCAGACCTCACGCGAATCCCTTGCCATAACGCTTGCACTTAGTATGGTGTTGTTTTTGAAGAAATGTAATCCCTTTGTCTGGTATGCATAGGCATACATGTGAGGAAAGTCGACTGGCACACAAGTATTGTTGTAAACCCGTATTGTTGTTCTTCGTGTTTAAAAATTTGCTTGTTTCAAGGAATCAAAATAAATATTACATCTGTTAAACAGTGCATAATCAAACAGTTGATTGTGTTTCTGTTCAACTGCGAGGCCAAACAATGGAAGCGGTCTCTACAGAAATTAGTCCATACTTTGGAAATCCAAAAGATTTGTTTGAATTTGGATCTCTCCTAGGTGAAGGGTCATTTGGATCGGTATACAAAGCCTTAAGAGTTAGTGACCAACAAGAGGTCGCTATCAAGCAGATCAATATAGACGAGTAGGTTCAAATTTGCATTCAAATCCTCATTTTTTGAGAGTCAAAGCATTAACAATTAAATTTCATCTGCAGTCCTACCGGTTTCCAACTGGAATCCTTCAACCGCGAGACATACGCGCTGCGAAATTTGTCTCACCCAAACATAATCTCATTCTTTGGCAGTTTCATAGTGGAGGATTTTGGCTATATTGCACTAGGACTGATGATGTGCGACTTGACTGGGTGAGTATGGCTTTGTTGTAGCAAATATTAACTTTTAAATTGCCAAAACTTGATAAAAGGTATTCCTTTAGCTACATCGGGCAGCTCGAAATAGGATTGGGTGAGAAGGAGACAAAAAGACTTTCGCGGCAAATTCTGGCTGGACTCGCGCACTGCCACTCACTGGATATAATTCACCGCGACATCAAGCCGGAAAATATTCTGATTGATGAAGAATACAACGCGAGGCTTTGTGATTTTGGCATTTCAAGGGATCAATCGTTGGAAATGAAGACTTTAACAACAGAGGTAAAGTGTTAGGATTATTAAACTGAATGCTTGGAATATTTGTTTATGTTTCTCTTGGTCAAGGTGGTCACTCGACAGTATCGATGTCCAGAGTTGCTGCTTGGAGCCACGGTTTATTCATTTCCTGTTGACATTTGGTCAGTGGGCTGCGTCATAGCTGAAATGGTGTGTTTCGTGAAACATTATCCGTTACATTCCCGTTACCCGGGCTAATCCTGCTTTGCCTCTGAATAGTTCACTGGGAGAATTCTCCTGCCAGGAACAACGGACTTGAGCATGCTCCACAAAATAATTACAATGTTTGGAAAAATTGATGAAGAAAACTGGCCTGGAGTATCGGATTTGAAATACTACCATTTTGTTCGAGGATACGGCGACGATTCCCCATTTTCATGTCCAGGGCTGGAAGACTGGAAAGAAGGTGAAGCTTTCATAAAGGTACCAGTTTCTTTGCGTTGTGAAAAATAATGGAAAAACTACATCACTTAATAACTTTTGCATTTTTCAATAGAAACTAATGGTGAAATGCCCAGCAAAACGGTTAACCGCAAAGGATGCAATCTTGGACTCATTTTTCCAGTAACATGTATGCTGTACCTAATCGCGTACATTAAGGTTTGATTGCTGTACGTTGGACTGAATTTTCAAAATGTCATTTTATTCTTTCATTTAAAAGTCAAGATTTCTGTATTACAATAATTTACGCGCTGATTAAGATTATTTACATGTATAAGAGGTAGCCTTATACGACAAAGTAAGCTCTTGTGTTCTTTAAGTATAGTCTCATACGACAAAAAGTAAGTTTAAGTAAAAGATATTGTTTTATTCCCAATTTAACGACACATGAAGTTTATTACAAGGATTCACATTGTTTTCGAGTAATGGGAACTGAGATTTTCGTAGGTTTAATTATTTGGAAGTGAAAGTGCTTCTGAATTTGATTACACGGTCGACTTCGGCGACAAATACAACCAATTCCCCGTGATCTGCAAGCAAATTCAAATAATCTGTATAAATTTAATGTCTGTGATGACTGCAATCATACTTGCAAAGGTACTTACCATCCAAGGCCTCGGCCACAGTTTCATTTGATGACTCCAGAAGGCTCATAACACAAACGTAGACAATTGCACCGTCAATTCTGGGGCCGCGATCAATGCCGAGGGTCCCTTTCATACGCGGGTACCGTGTTAGAGCTTTAGTTACTTTTGGTAAAAATTGTATTGAATTACCTGAGTTCATTTGAACAGTAGTAAGCAGGTCATGTAGCCGGTATATCAGTGCATTCGGTGCCCCATCCTTTGATGCCTTTATCAATGACACAATGCTAGGAACAAATAAATGCAACAAATTAGAAACTCAAACTTGTGGAGTATTCGTTGTGGCTTACTTGTAAATGTCATCAACGATGAGACTGATTAGCGGATCAAACGTTGATCTTCTTGTCACGCAGTTGGCCTTCGCAGTTTCCTTCAATACTGCTTCTTCAAAGGAAGCGCCAACCAGCCCTTTCCTTACATCAACGGAAAGTTCTGTGTCAACCTGGCGGAAAACAAATCGTGTCTTAGAATGAAAATATAGACAGAGTTTAGTGCATTGAATTACCTCATAGGATTTGCCGGAATACTTCAAATAGGTACAGTATACACGCCCGAATTTGTCATCGGGGTCCGGATTGGCGTGATAGTCCTTACGAATGAATATAGTGCTCGAAAATAACCCACGGATAGCCTCTCTGATAGAATCCATTGTCGCCAAATCCACTGTTGGATTGCGTGTCGTGTAGAGTAGGAATCGAAGATTTTAATTTTGTAAGTAACCGATACCTCTTTGCACGGAAAAGTTTAGGAGATGAGTGAGTTAAGGATTTGAAAAAGCCTCAGTCTTGCAATAGATTTGTTTGGTGATGGGATTGTTGCGAGGGAAACCACCAATACGCCATCTGCACGGCACGGCGCGGGAATAGTTTTCCCCTTGAATGCACGCAGTTTGAAATCTGAGATTTAACCCCATGCAGCCTAACCGTGTGTTGTGTGCAGCTGAAGTGTGTGGTGAACCTCCAAACACTAATAATTAATTACTTTTCAAGCTGTTGAATCCAGTATCTGCGAAAACCAAATCATCTCCTGTGGTTCTCTTGGTTGCAACTCAAAGTCAACCTGTTGAGTGGAACATCAAACTAAAGAAACATGTAAGTTATTCTTTGAATTACTTATCCAATGGATTCCGGATTCCACTCGGTCTCAGATCCCTCAGCCGCAAGTCAATGCAGTCCATTAAAGTCTTGACAATAAATTATCCAACTAGTAAACTTAACTTCCAAGTGAGTATAGATTGATTTAATGTAGCATAGAGTATTATCACAGACTAAATATTTTGGTGGTGATTTGAGAATTCCTTTCTAACAGTGGAATGGCACAACGTAATCAGTGAAGATTCGAATTGAGATGAAGTAGTTGAAATGTCAATAACCAACTAAACTTCTGCAATTCATACAAATTCATGTAATATTATATTTCAGATGAGCCCGTGTGAATCCCAGAGCAGCTACTCACTAGAAGAATCTTTAGCAGGTGTGAATTTGACGCTTGAGCTACGACTCATTTTATGACTTGGAGCTACTAACCTGACGGGTTGCGGTTTCGTTGTCCTCAGAATCCAGACTTTCCTCTGCAATCAAACAGTTTTTTGTGGAGGATCAAAGTTTGAGTTTTGGGGTTCAAAACGTTGGATGCGCAGCTATACTCGTCAAGGTAACAAGCTTTTCGGATTACACCAAGAAATTGGTTCGATTTGGTCACACTTGGAATAATGCACTCATTTTATTGTAGATGTCATTTTATTCAACAAAATTTTTGCATGATGAGGGATCAAGTGATGCAAAACCTGCGAAGGTACTGCAGTAAACATAAATAGCACATTACATTTTTGACATTATTCAAATTCGTCGTATCAGCCTTTGTATTTATCCTTTTGTTTCAACATTATCCTAGGTGACATTTCTTCCGGCAACTGACTGGGGTGATATTAATTGGGCAGATGATGAGACTGGACCTTCTACTTCGACAACTGTCCCTTCTACTTCGACAACCATCAACACTTTCGCATTACCCAACATCTTTCTTGAATTTAAACCTGCATCAACTGCACCTGGACAGGTACATTTAGCATTCCACTAAATCAGATTAAATAGCCGCATATGAACGCAATCAATTAACTGCTAGCAATATTTAATAGTTGAGTAAAAGGCAGATCAAGTCGCAAAAATACAATGAGTTCAAAAGGCAATCAACCCATGCATTGGATGATTCCGGCCTTGCTAGACCTCAATCAGTCTACGTTGATTTTGCACGACGTCTCCGACTTTTAAATCTGAACATGGCCGAATTCTCGTACAATCCCCGGGCATCAGTAATTCGGAGTTGGATACCATCACCTGAAAACCTGCAAGTTAAACCATGCTTGGAAATCTACCCATCAACTGGAGGCCAACCTAAACCACAATGGATATTAGAAGAAAATGAACTTGCCGTATTAATAAAGAAACTTGAAAAATGTACAGAAATAGCTTTTGACTTGGAAGGCTGTAACTTTGATACTCGCGGCAATGGATTTGTTGCTTTGCTGCAAGTGTCAACTTGGAATTATGGGGATTTTTGCATCGATTGTATCAAATTACATAAAATGATTGAACGTGACTTTAAACACATCTTGGAATCACCAACTATTACCAAGATTGTGCATGGAGCAGTAAATGATGTCACAAACCTACAGAAGCAGTTCAACATTTACATAACCGGAGTAATTGATACTCAATTACTTTATAAAGCCAGCAATGGAGGACAACCCATATCTCTTGAAAACTTGGTTCTACTGTACTACAATGATGACGCTACCAAGGAACTTCTGAAAAACCCTCAAACTTTATCTGACTGGAGATTAAGACCCGGACATGGATTAACAAGGGATCAAGAAAAGTATTGCACTAACGATGTGCACTGTTTATTAAAAACCTTCAACAAAATGCGGCAAGCAATATTGGACAAAGGAGACATAGGAGCTAAAGTGTTTGCAGATGCAGTCGATCTTTCACGCGACATGTGCTTACAGGTGTACGAAGATAAAACAGCAAAACGGCATGATTTTACAGAAATGGCGTCTTATTCTCTCATCAACCTTCGTAAAAAGTCTGATCATCTTGTAAAAAAACTGAAAGACAAGGACATTCAACTGTTCCAGATGCTGATTGAATGGCGTCATCGCCTGGGAAAAGTTTTGGATAAGAAAGACCATGACGTGCTTAGCGATTTTGTCTTGATGCAACTTGCATTGCAAAAACCAGAGACACCGGATGATGTGAGCAAGGTTCTTCGTGAGGAAGGCCAGAAACTGCAAAAAATTTGCAACCAATTCAAGATCATTGCCAATTTGGTGAAACTAAGACAAGAGTACATGGACAAACTAAGAGAACTCGAATGCTACAACTGTCTTCGTCCAGGTCATGGCCCAGCATTTGCATGTCCATTCCCCAGAAGCAACGAAAACAAAACAACATTCTATAAGAGACCCGAAAACGATGAGATTAGGCGTCATATGCGACAGCAACAAAGAGCTAGCAAGAAAAGAAACCAGTTGAAACGTAAGCATGCGCCAGGACCCTCCACATCATCAGTTTAATGACTAGTGACTACAAAAGTTAAGGTGACAATAATAAATTCGTGTGAAACAGTTATTAATAGTTCTTGTATCAGAAGAGGTGAGACCGAATAAACTTTGTCGTATAAGCATATCATATAAGTGCACAAAAACACATTTTGTCGTATAAGCTATATCATATAAGTGCATAAAAACACATTTTGTCGTATAAGCATATCATATAAGTGCATAAAAACACATTTTGTCGTATAAGCATATCATATAAGTGCATAAAAACACATTTTGTCGTATAGGCCTATCATAACATCATGCTGCGGGCAATAACCCAGACGCAGGAATGCTTCAGACATATTCGACTTCACATCCATACCGCACAATTTGACCTAACAATAAAAGTGTTGTGAATACTACAAATTTCCAATCTGGCTTTCAGGACTTACTCTCCCCTCGTTAGGGCTTTCTTCTGCAGTTATAATTCGAAGAGCCGTTGTTTTTCCCGCACCGTTGTGACCTAACAGACTTTTATAATCAAGCAAATGAAACACCACGAATTTTGCCACTCTGATAAATTAAATCTAGTATTCTACTCTTACCCAAACACTTCGCCCTCCTCCACCATTAGGTTGAGTTTGCTCACTACATTCTTGATAATTTTTTTCTTTTCCTTCCCTTGCCCGATTTTTGCTGGATAGTGCTTCACTATATCCTAAAATTATATATTTTGAGGCACTGGTCAAAGTAAAGATCCAAGAGCTCTTTACCTGTACAGCTACAACACAGCGTGCATTTAAGTCTTGATTAAAATAGGTATTTACACGCTCAGTTTCAAGTACAACATCAGGGTCTTCCTGTCTAGCTGAAATCCAAGGGTTGAGTAATTTAGCTGAATTCGCATCAGAGTTTGAGAGAGCCCCACTAACTCTTGGGCTAAGCTTCTGCCAATTAAATGCAACGTCACATCCAAGGCAAGTTTCAATTTCATTATAATTAAAGTGTAAACTTACGAATATATCCCGAAGTGTATTCTGTACACTACCGCCGTCCTTAAGCACGTCAGCCACAACAAGGAGTAACAGAAATACTGGGATTTGGCCAAGGAGGGCAAATAACATAACACTGAATTCTGGTCCAGTATAATTTGAGAAATTCAAGTCGTCACAAGTACCGAGGATACTACAACGGAAATACTGCTTGTTCACAAAATAGAATACTCCAAAGGGAACATAGAAAACATCAACAATACAGAATATCGTGTGGATTAATATTGTAATCGACTCTTTCACTCCACTTGCGTCCAAAATTACAATCTAGGATGGAAGAAAAAACACAATATGTTTCAGTTTTGGTGGCAACAATTTTAATAAAAAAATATCCACTTACAACTAAACCAGCAATTGTACCACTCCAAGATGCAAGTTGGCTGAACAGCGATTGTGCGGTTTCCATTCTTTCAAACAAATAAGAAAACGATGCAGCAAACAGCATGGATGGAGGAATATACAGAAAGAGCAGCCCTGCTGTAACGATAAATGCATATGGATTCATAAATGCTTTAACGCCAAAAATAGCAATCAGGCTCAATTGCAAAATTGTGGTGATGACGGCCATTGTTCCAAAAACCGCAAAAATAGACGAAAAATACATTTTAAAGGTCAATCCATTCACCCGCAGATGGTTTCTTGCTCGAATCTGTAAATTTGAATAGGGGGGGATATATTAACTCTTGCAAGAATGACACAGGATTTCAATAGCCCATAGTTTAATGTCCATATAGTTATCATACCTCACGGTCATATACAACTTCAATCACCATTCCAACAGCAGTAAAAATAAAGGCAGGTCCCAACAAAAAGATGACATAAAAAGATGTGACGTCAAAAAGAGCTGCATTTCTCTCGACAAAAGGCTTTGACGTAAATACAAGATTGCTCTCTTCGGAGAAATTGCTAAATTTACAAATTTACAAATTAGGCATCGGATCTACAGTCTCACAATGATTTCCAGTTAACTTACCTTTCAATATATTGACGTATGGCTGCCGCAACAATTGGGATTGAATGAACAAACGTGCCATTTATATTTACCAAAGCTACAAAACTTCCGGCTGTTTCTTGCATACTAACGGCCGCCATCGTACCGGCAAGTTGATTAACGTTTAGTAAACTGGCAAATTCCCCGTCAAAGCCATGGACCGTGAACCCTAATGTTTCGAGGTACTCCCCAAATTCCGCACCGGCGGAATTATTGTTTACGGCAATATGTAGCTCTGAAGTAGAGTATACTCCTAAAATACAGTCCAAGACCAGGTTTAGAAATTTTAAAGCTAACAATAAAAATAAATCTGATCAGTCAGGTAACCTTTCGGATCGCTGAGCCGAAGACTCTCATCGGATTTAGGATTTGAGATTTTGACAAGGTACAATCCACCACCGGCTAGCAGTACTGGCATAAAAAGCATAAAGAAAATGGCTTGAGGGCTTCTGATAAGACGTAATATTCGTAATTTGCACATAGTCCAGAATATAGACATCGGATTTATTTTGATTTCGCCAACATCATCAATAAGATTTTGCTCATCCGAATCTCCATGTACTTCTTGCTCAGTTGAAGTTGAGTCCCCTTCAACTGGTTCAACGCTTGTCGATATTTTCAGAAACACCTTGATATTAAAGGACATCAAATCCTGGCTCACTCACAATTTACAAACACTTCGTTAACGTCTTCATACCTCTTCCAATGTAGTCATTGAGACACCAAAGCTTTTAATCCCCGCTTTACCCACTTCTTGTGCTTCCTCCAAGTCAGCAAAAAGCGAAGAAAATTTTGACACTTCGGAATGTGGTAAAGAGTATTTGATTTCACTCCCAATTGTTTTCTTTGTGTCTAAAGCGGATGGAATCCATTTAGATATGATACTATCACTATCTGCAGAGGACGTGTTTCTATCATTCAGTTCCACCCTGTTCAAATAGAAAGCTAGCTTACTTCTTTGCAGACACATATTTATGAGTTCAAATTATTACATCAAATAATAGCCGACGCCAAATCGGTTTTTAAGAAACAAAGACGAGCCAACACACTTCAATTCACCATCATGGATAATCACTTTCCGATCAGCCAGAATATCAGCCTCGTCCAGAAAATGAGTCACTAGCAAAATTACCTACAAATCGCAAAATTCAGAGTTCTGACTAAGCGCACATCTATAATAGTAGTATTCTAAATATCTGCACAAACTTTTCCATTCTTATTTCTTGAAAGAAGGTCCCAAAGGTGCCGTCGGGAAACCGGATCCACCCCTGCCGTGGGTTCGTCTAATAAAATGATCTATGCAATAGAAAATACAGTAGGTGAAGGCTTGTCAATTTTTAAATTAGAATTTGCAAAAAGTGCATCATTACCTTTGGGTCACCAATAAGTGCAATTCCAATGGATAGCTTTCGCTTTTGCCCACCGCTCAGCTTTGCAGCATGGGTATTTCGTTTATCTTTCAATCTTAAATCAGCCAAGATGGTATTGATTTCCGTCTTTAGCTCCACCTTGTTAAGGCCCTGTAAGATTAAGATCATAATGTTAAGTTCTGAAATAATGCCCAAATGTAGTAATCCCAACTTACCCGCAGCTTTCCATAAAATTCTAAGTGCTCCTCTACGGTCAAGGCACTGAAATGCAAATCGTATTGAAGGCAAACACCAGTGGACTTCCGTAATTTTGCCAGATCATAAGGGTCCCTAAATTGAAAGACAGAATCCATATTATTTCTGCAAAAACTGATTCGCCACAATTGAAAGCAAACCTGATATCATTTCCAAATATTGTCGCTCCTCCTTTTGTTGGCGATACAAGACCTATCAATATGTTCTTCACACAGAAAGGGAAAAGTATAGGCGGTTATGATGATATTACTGGTAGAGTTCTAATGTACATGTTGAAGAATGCAATTAGGAAAAGGTACTTACAAAAAGGGTAGACTTTCCAGCACCGTTCCTCCCAAGAATCGCAGTGATTTGCCCTTCATAAATATTCAACGAAACGCCTTTTACAGCATGGACTGGCTTGCCCTTCCTTTCAGTCCAGGATGGATAGTATGTTTTTTCAATATGGCGAATCCTGACAGCTTCCTTGCCCACCATATCAGGCGATATTTTTTCAGCATCGTCCCCTTCTTCTTTCCAAGTATCATCTGCTTCCCACTAAAATATATTAAAGAAATAGAAATATATTAATATACAATTAAAGATTCCAGTTTTATTTTTAAGGTTTGCTGACTGTGTTGTCCTTTCTTCCAACCCAATAACTTAGCTTGAAGCAATATAGTGGATGTCTTCGAACGCCAAACATATCTGTTCAGACAAAAATATTGGTGAATTATTTGAAATTGCTTATGGGACCGTGCGGTGCACTGATATGCTGAAATTAACGCTAATGACGTAACCCACAACTTACTTGGAATTATGTTGTCCAAATAAGTCGCAAGTGCAGCGTAGAATAATATGTCAAAAATAAGAAATATAAAAGAATACAAAATTCCCTCCCCGCGGCCTCCGAATGTCAGGTCTGACCATCCAATTCCTCCCACGTATTCACAAGCACATGCAGCATCCAGCGCTGTAGTGAAGGCAAGTGAAGAAATTATTCTTAGTGGAATCAAAGCACCTTCGCTCGATTCTCCCACAAATGTTTGAAGCATGAAAAGCAAGCTTGTAAACTGAAGAACTAGTGTTCCAACAATTCCGGCAGTCTTTGGTTTGTGGAAAAATGGCGTAAGAGCAAACGCCAATGTTATCACAGAAAATCCAAACAAAGCAAAAAGTAAAAATAAAATCAACGGATCAAAATTTGTCAGCACCATGAAGTGCATAACCAAAGTAAAAATCAATGAAAAGAAAAGGATGAGCAGGCTGTAGACACCAAACCATGATGTCCAGTATGCCACATCCGACACTCCGATTATGCGAAGACCGTCTTTAATTTTATTTTCCTTCTCAGTCACAATAAGGACAAGT
>JAAXYW010000791.1:0-29343 GCA_036851895.1 Orthonychiurus folsomi | reverse complement strand
TGAACTTGGGTTGTTTTATACTAAATAAAACCCAGTTTTGCACAGATCCAGCATACTACTTGGTTTGAAATTATTTAAAAGCCCCGTCCCTAATATAAGCCCCGGCCCTAATACAACCCCCGCCTCGAGGTGTCGATTTTAAATAGAAGCCCGGGGCTTTTAAGCGGTCATTTACGGTAGTTATGTATATGTGAAGAGGAACCTCTACAAGCTTGACCTTATATGTAGATACTGTGGGGAAAGGGAAAACATTGACCACGTGGTATCTGACTGTGTTGGGTACGCAGATCTGAGAAGCTCCGCTTTTAATGTCCTGCTAAGCCAATACGGAAGTGCATCAAATATTGTAAGTGATGAAAAGTGCTCAAAGGCCAACTTTATTATGTTCATTATGCTTTGTAAAGTGTTTGAAGCGCGAGGGAGTCAGTGCAACTAATTTTTATTTTATTTTTATTTTCTTTGGTGCATGAATGGAAGTATTAAGTAATTTAAGTATTTTATGCAAATTTTAATGTATTTATTTTGTTCAATTCGCATTTGTACAAATTTGCAAATTGTTTTTGTGATGTTCTGGAAATGAGTTAATTGGGCCTAGAGCCATGTCAATAAATACAATACTACTACTACTACTAGTATGCATAGTGCCAACACGGTCCTGCCATTTAACTCTTACAGCATTGAGCATTGCATAAATAAAGCTATGATTGATAGATTGATGATTAGGAGTACAGGAGTAGGATTATGCATTGAAAACTTGAGAGGAGATCTGCGAAATTCAAAGGAAAATAAATCCTGCAAACGGACGAATGCATGCATGCAATGCGGGTGAGCGGGACAGAGTGGCACATTCACATTCGGGTTTGTGTAATATATGACTTGTGAGACCCGACCCGACCGATCCATTTCTTTTTTTCAAGTGCATTATTTTGTAACCAGTTAAAAACAGTAATCATGCAGCCTTGAGAGGAAGTTTTAATCCAGCCCGTCCACTTCTGCTCAACAATCAATCAAGGTTTGGTAAGACAATAAAAACTTTTAATCCCATTTTATTCGTATTTTATTTGTGTCACCCACTAGATTTAATTTGCTCTTTGGTCAAATTACAAGTAGAAGCGGAGGCTTGAGGGTAGACTTCGAATGCTTCAATTTCAATTTAATTTGTGACTTCCCAATTTTTTTAATTTTTTTTTAATTTTTTGAACCCGAATACGAGGTATGCCATATGTTTGAATTAATCCTTAGTTAATTCCATGTGAACAAACTATAATTTGTATTCTGTGTCGAGGGGCAATTTTTGGTGCAAAACAACGACTAATAAAATTGGTTTAAAAAAAATAAAAAACCACATACACAATGAGACTGGTATATAATAGGTTTGTATTAAAAAAGCAAAAAGATTATTAACATCAATATTTGACAGGTATTATATAAAGTGAGGATTTTTTACTTACATTATTAGAGTGCTTACACGATGTCGGAGGTGGCGGCAAAGAAATCCAGCGTACGTTTTGACACAACAGGACTAACAGGACAGGCAACTACTGCTGCTGCCCCTCCTCCTGTAGGGGTTACTGCTGTTCCGAGTCCGGAGGCCGACCTTCGTGGGTTTGACTACTATGCGCAGGAGGCGTTGAACGTTGCCTCCACTTCAGGGTATCATTATTTACCTTACTGATATATTAATTATTAATTAATGTGCTCTCTGCTGAAGATTGATTGTAAAATTTCTTGTCTCAACTTCGTAGGCCCTATCAACACTTGTTCAGTGTTTTGGCTGGAAACACTGTTGTTGTTTCTCACGATAATATCCATGATGAATTGAGGGATAGGTGCACCAGAATTATGTCTGGATTAACAAGATACAAAAATGTGAAGCATCCCAAATTTAAAGCTCAGACGGATGCGAAAGAACAAATAAAAGTGAATATGATGGAAAGACTGGTACGTTGGTTTCAGATTTTTGGTATAATTCTACCTGAAAGTAATCGTTGCTCACCGATTTTGAATTCCGGACAGGAACTTGATGAGGATACCACCATTGAACTTATATGCTCGTATTTGGCATTTGAATACAATGGATTAGAAGGCTTGAAAAATCATTTGAGCACACCACAAGAGCAAGCAAAGTTTCTTAATATTATGGAAACGTTTTACAAAAGGGAGAGAATCTGTCACATCTACTGCTCTCAAATTATCTTGTCTGGTTCTATGGATCCCAACCATGTTTACTACGTAAGCACAAACAAGCTAACGTCTAAAACTTATAACTGAAGCTCAGTATTTTTGTGCCGCCGAGTTGTATTTAATTGATTTTGTTGCATCTTCTCAGAATGTATTTGGAGGATTTGTTACGTCTACAGAATTGGATAGCTGGACAAAGCGGCTCTGCTTATCGCTGGATATAGCCAACTGTGATGAAGAGAGAGTTGAACTGCTTCACGCGCTAGCCATTTTAATCCACTACTTTGGCACGAACGAAGATGTACTGTCAGCCTTGAAGAGGAGCTACACTAGAGTCCGGGAAGAATATTTGACTCGCAACGTCAAGTTAGCTGAGGCAGTTTTATTTTCAGCCACTATGCAATGTGGAGACACGGAGGAGGCGCCTCTGATTCAAGAGTTCATTACGAAACATTTGGATATGTTGAAAAACAATGAGTTTGTGATAATACCCCTGGCTAGTTACTTTAGCAGTCGATTTTCTGGAAGTAAATTTATTAAAACTCAACTGCAGAAAGCTCTGGAGGGACGACGTTCTATTGTGGACCTTATGAAACTTGTACAAGATTATAGCTTCGGTTCTATTAAATACGTGAGATTTTGCTTTAAGAATTTTACAATTTGCTTTTCCTTAATTTACAAACAAGAACTAATTCTTGAATATTTTATTTACTTTCAGCGCCACGGTGTTGGACCAGTTGCTCTAAAATGCAGCTTTGTGGCATTGGAGGCAATTCTTGGTACCATGTATTCTGAGACGCGCTCAACTTCCAAACAAGAACTGCTTGATCTGCTTCGCTGCCTCCTAGAGAATGTAAGTTGCTAAAATGTATCGTATGCATGAATGAATAATTTGGTTTTTTTATGAAACGTGATTCCACCAATGCATTTATGGATGCGTGGAAGCATACTTTGTACAAATATGAGCAAAAAAGCTTGAATTTTCTATTAATGTGGAATTGGTCTATGGCTTTTCAGACAGAAATTGCACAATTGGCATTGTCCGAGCCACCTTCTCCGGTAATTGATCTCTATCGACAAGCACTGGCGCTTTTTCCAGTTCAAATAGATAATTTGCTTTCGATCTGGGCTTCGCTTGTCCGCACTAGCAACGGTGACCTGACATCATTAGAGGCAAGGATTTGTCTGTTTGTTTGGTATTACTTTATTTAAAAACAAAATGTTCTAATAGGTTCTTGACACGATGACGGAGCTTAATTCCATCGCAGAATACTTGGACGGAATTGACCAGCAACATTATGATGTAACTGAGGAGGGAATTGTCTTGTTTGTAGAGCGAAAAATAGCAAACATTACAATTGCAGCAGGCTCAAAAGGACAAGTAGTTTATCACACCAGATTTCCTAAGTATCCTGTCGTCAGCTGGGCATTTGAGGAGCCGGTGACCTCTGCAACTGTATGGACTGTTTTATCAAGAACACTGTTGCGGCCTGCATTAGCCATGTCGAGCATACCTGAAAGGACTGTTAAAATAATTTGCAACTTAGCAGAGTTTCTTATCAAATTTGGTGAATTTTCTACTGAGATATCAGGAGCCATCCTTCAGCTTTTCCCACCAGTCAGCCACATTCTTCGAAAGTAAGTTTACCTACAGTAGCATATTTCTGAATTTGTTACCCTATGTTTACAAATTATCTTAATCTTACTTAGGATGGAAGTGGCGGAATCGGATATGTCAACTAAGTGTCTGTACATTTCCCTACTCCTTGGTGTTGTTTCCTGTGCGTCGAAGTTTGAAATGCATTTTCTTCGTGAACAGGCGACTGGGCTTTGGCCTATTCCTTCCGAACAGAATTTAGTCAGCGATCTTATTCTTGGGCATGAGAGTTTAACCAACTCTGGCTTCAAAGTGACGAGAGCTTTTATAAAAAGCCTGAATGACTTACTACCTGGAACTACAAATAAAGACTCTTCTTTAAGCGAACCGGAGAGGCCTTCACCATTGGGATGGAGGAACGAGTTGTACGTCTTTGGAGTAAAGTTTGTACTCAAGTCTATTTTCCCCAGTTACGCTCGGTGGAGATTCGCACATCTGAAAGATCAAAATGAAATCTTGCAAGGCTGTTTTCATGTATTCCACGGTCTTTTTAATTTATCTTCGAAGTGGGACTACCTCAAGGAACATGTTTGTACGGAAATTATCCATCCGAGCACTCCGCTTTTAATTCTTCTAAAGAATGGTAGGTGAAGTGGCCTCTTGTTTTTTGCTCTGATCATTGATCATTATTACACTGATTTTTTACTTTTATGGTTTAGTTGATGAAGAGAGTTTACGAGAGTGCCGAATTCGTACCACTGAAACAAACAGCTTTCTGGAAAAGACAATGCACCTTGGACTGTCATTAGTGCTTCGAATAACAAATTTTGAACCGAAAACAATACGGGTTGGTTTGGAAAAATTGCCTAACATTACAGTTGTGGATGCGTTGTAGCTTTATCAATGAATTTGGTTCTAGTATTTGGATGCTGCCTCTGGGTCGACTTTAATTCAGTGCATGGGCAAATTATTTCGTCACCGAGTAATTGTTACAGTGCCGACTTTAGCAATTAAAATGCTTACAAAAATTGCATATGACTTGGACATGTCAATTCTTGCCTGCATTGGGAGCCAGGTTGAAGCATTTCGTGACTTGGTTATGTTGAGGCTAACTTACAGAACCGAGGATAGTGGCTTAAGGGTAAGAGAGTTTATTATACATATTTATATTAAAATTGAACAAATTACAGTACTCGTACTATGATTTTACCAGGTGGCTATATTGGATTTTCTTTCTGTCTGCTTTCAAACGCAATCTGGGCTAGTGACTCATTTTTTGAAAGAGGAATCATTTGCAGAAAGAATTATTGCATTGCTTGAGGAAGAGGTAAGTGTTGGTGCTTGATTACTAGTTAATAGCTGACTTCTTGAAAAGTCTATTCTAAAGTCTAGTATATCAAGTCTGCTTAACTATTAAGAATTGAACTGATCTTGTTCCCGTAAATGAATGTTGTGTTTTTTTGATTTTGTTTTAAATTACCACTTGCATAAAATACTCTTTCTTTAAAACCACAAACGGTTAAATTGCGCAACTCTGTAATTATTCCAACCGGGAATGGATTACATTTCATCTAATTCTCAATATTGTACAGTATTCCTGCTGATTATTGGGATAATTCCATCAAATCAGTGTGAATGTCTCAATATTTGTTTGCTGCTTTCAGGATACCAATATTCCTACGGCCACATTATCCGTGATACGAGCTATTATTGGAAAGGGAAATGGTGTTTTGAAGGCAAAAGTAGAGAACGTTTGGAAAAAGATTGCTGGGCCAATAAACAACATTGACAAGTTTAACGAGTGAGGAGTTGTAATTTAAAAAAATCTAAAGTCGTGAAATGATACTCTAATTTTTACACTTGTTTAAGGACTGAGCAACGAGAAGTTATTACCTGTACAATGCATATATTGTCATTCGAATTATACCGCGAAGGAGTTTTAGACCAAGAACTTTGCACGGAAGTTAGAGAAATTCTTGAGCCAAATCTCATTCAATTGATTTTTAATGTTAGTTCAATACTAAAACCTTTATAATAGATTTTTCTAATGCACTTATGGTATGCTAATTCTGTTGATTCTACAACGTTAGGTTGCCATTGGGGAAATGAATGAGGACAATAAATGCCTGCTATCCTTGAAGCATATTTTGACCCTTGTGCTAGGGAGGCCAGAGTTGTCGGACATGTTGGAAGTGGAAACATCTAGAATGTTGAGCGACATAGTTACTGAAGAATACTGGAAAAGTCGAGCTTCCGTTTCTGAAGTTAGGACTACCTTTCGAGTTCCGTTGGTAGAGCTGATGTTAATTTTGGCCGGTGGGCAAGGGCTTGAGTATCTGAAAATTTTGTCAGAAACTTTGGAAGACGTCATCTTTCAAGAGAGTCTTGGCGTACAAATCCCACTTCTCGCTTGTATGGCTAAGGTTGTGCGTAACCTTCGGGGAAAACAAATACCAAGATCTGTTGTCGAAAGTTTGGTTAAAATTACTTCCAGAATATTTAAAAGTGCCACCAGAGTATATGAATTTGAAGATAATACAAAGCCACAACCTCTTCTTACGTTGGCGACTGCAATCACATACAATATTACTCTATCAAAAAAGGTTGACACTTGGCTGGAGGTATATCAAAACCACTCGCTTATCCTCTCACTTGTAAAAGTGGCTAGTATTGGATTAACGGTAATTATTGTCATTTTAAATATATAGTTTTGTATCGTTTAGTTTTTGGAAGTGCATTTGGAACAACCGTGTTGATATTATAGAGAGTGCTCATTTCTTGTATTGTTTATTTCAGCGAGAAATGGCCCCAGATGTGGTTATGGAATGCCTTGCAACATTAATAAGACTGAGCTTGAGATCAGAAACTGGCTATCTTGTTCGAAATTGCAACTTGGGCAAGAATTTGTTTTCTCCTTCTCTTCAGTACGGGACGCCGGAGACTGAAGGACGATGGAATGATGTTTACCTGATGTGTGTTCAACTAAATACTGCCCTACTCATAACAGAAAAACATTATTATATTGATGAGTGTTTGAGCTTCTGGGGATCCCATGGAGGATATTTGTCGTTCAAGTTGTTTGATTTGGTGGACATGGTTAACAACTGTTTCCTAAATAACCCCGAGAAAAACTTTGCGCAAGTGCTGTCGAATTTGATATTCAACAACTTTACGTTCACTTCAATATCTGCCATGCTCCCGTATCTCTTGCCTTGGCAACTTCAACAACCGGAATGCCTGGGAAAAGTTATGGTAAGTAGCTGTAATTTCACTTTAATTGTTCATTGAACGATATACTACAACCCCGTTATTTTATGGGCAATTTCTTTCTTAACTCAAAAATTGATTTTTACGTTCACGGTAACCAGTGTGCGCAAACTTTGCTCAGACTCTTTCCTCGTTAAATTTAACACGAATTGTTTACTCTTAAATCAAATTTTCTTCGGTCTCATTAGACTCTCCTAATTGAAACTTAAATCAGGAACAAAAGCAATAATATGGAATGGGCTGACAAAAGAAAGCAATATTGCTATTGCAGCTGTGCTGAAGTAGTAGTCTCAAAGTTGCCTGTTTCGTTGAATGAGTTGCACTCGTAAAAAGTATACTTGAGTTTGAGGAGTTCTGATTTGGAGTGGGTGAGCGTGGGGTTTCCAAAAGAAATTATTCTTATTGCTTGTGAACAGGAGGGGATTTTCGTTACTCTGAAAGCAGCTGTTGGATTATTAACTCAGCCTAATCATTTACAACTGGTGATTACGAAGAAACCGAAGAGTCGCTCGAGTCCTATGCATGCCAGGCGTACTCCAGAACTTATGGATGTACAAAATACGTAAGATTGACCTAATATTTTCTGCAAGTCATTATGCGCAGTTTTAGTTTGACCTGAGTTTCTCAAATTTATATTCTAGGCTTTGGGATATTATGCTGATGGGAGTTCATATTTACTTAGCAATGATGGAGTCTCATGTGTGTTTCGTTGAATGTAAACAATTACTGGCTCTCCTCTACTCTATTATTTCCTTACCAATCAAAGTGTTGTCTAAACACGGAGATAAAAGACCCATCCTTGCCATTAATGACATCCCGAAAGCTACTCTAACATTAGAGAAGGCCCTGTCTCTTCTTGTATACCGCGTCCGTAGTTACCTCGAAGCCCCTAGGATTGACGCCAAGCAAAAGCAGAATTTTAGGCGAGAGTGTATAAGTGAAATTGTAAGTCGTATTTACCAATACTATTTTCGCAGTTATTACACATGCCTACATTAATAATTTTTGTATTTAACAGTCCAGCATATGTGATGGGGTGAAGAGATTGGGTCTCCCCGTAAATTCATTTTCTTCCACGAGCTGCGCTGTTCTGGAGATATTGCTTAAAGATCCTCCTAATTAATGTACAAATTTGATGATCACTTGTAATAAATATTACACCGCTTGTTTATATGAGCATTTAAAAAAATTAAATGTATTGTATGTTTTCCAATGTTACAGAGTTGTAGAAATTATTTACTCTTTGATTAAGAGAATGTTAATGGCCGAATGGATGTGAGCAAGAGTCGAGTTGTTTCCACAAAATGCCCGCTTGCCAAATCAATTTTGTCTTGGGCGCATGGTGTAGAAATGCTGTTTATCAGTTGTAGGAGATCCGCTCGGTACTGCAATTGTATCAGTTGAACTGATTACAGAAATCTTAGCAAGACAACAAAATTACCCAACCTCATAATTTTCCAATGGCTCCTCCGAATAATTGGGGCTAACTTCGGTGCAGTTAATGAGGGACGCACCCCTTGGTGTATTCAGGACCATTTGATAGTTACCCTGTTAATTGGATAAACACAATGACTGTTACGCCAGGTCTTTACAAACCTAACCTAATTTCATGTCCAGTCTATTCGGGTCTATGTGATGACCCATTTGTTAAGTTAATTAACTATAGTAGTAAAGAAAATATGGGTACCGGTGTTGCTGTGCCGTGACGCTCCCGGAGTTGATAGACCATTTTCTCTCTCCCGGCGAGCATATTCCAACGACTCCAATGAAAATTGTAGGCAGATGCTCCTATGGCCATACATCTAGTAAACAGATAAATAGCTAAAGACGCGTTGATTAATCTGATACGATCGAAAGTGCAAAAACCAGCCAAACTGGCTTCCGCTTGGATAACGATAGTCATGAGCGAGCAGTTTATAGTTACTGATATAAGTGATCCTCTGCGGCTATGTGCTTTAATAAAATTCCATCCACGTAGGCGTACGAATCTAGTTCAGGAAATACATCCAATCCGTGATATCGGAGAGCCTGATCAAGAGAAGTAAATGCATATCTGCAGTTTTGAATTGTAGTTAAGAATTATTATATTTCATGTACTTTAATCAGCTGGCGGTGCTTCATGTACTTGCCAACAATTGCGGCTTCGATGACATCGCTGTTGCTCACGTTTTGAAGAGAGCTTACGCAAATCATGTCATTCTATTATTTTAAAGACAATTCGACTATAACAAAGCACACCAGAACGGGTGAAGCTGGTGTGGCAATAAAAATTAAGACGGGCTCACTTCAATATGAAACTCCACTACTGCCATTGCCGCCATCAAAGACAATGTTGTCTTATTTGTCCCACCCGGTCTTAGCTCCCAAGACTGAAAGAAGCAAGTTAACACTTACAGCTAGTAAATTTGTATTGGACCATGCCGGTAGCAGGTTACCTGGTAAGGCAAATTTGCCCATCTGTTATGGGCCAATCCTACGATCCCGAATTTAGTTGTTCTGAATGCCATTTGGAGGGAGTCTTCATTGAAGCGGATATCATAAAATCCATCCGTAGACCATATTTTCAGTTCAGGTTCCCAACGCACTGGAGTTGGGGGTTCACTCCAAAGGCAAATCTTAGGAACTCTGCATGTGAAGAAGTACACAATTCTAAAAGCAAAACTTGTATTTGAAGGGCAAACTCTAACTCATGATCTTTAAGATACAGTGTCAAACTTTATAAATAATATTACAAAGAGTTTAAGAATTTGAAAAGTACGTCCAGCTTTTCTGTATTCCTCCCGTCTGTGGGTGTACCTAAGGGATGACAAAGTTTCCTATCCCCAAGTATTTTCCAAGGTCCCAAGTTAAATTAAAAGAAACAAGAGTAGAAAGAATTGTCAGGAATAAATATTGACCAAGAATTTAGGAGTTTAGCAGAAATTCGGAAAGAGTTTGCCTTGCATGGGGAACATCGGCAGTGCAAAGGAAGTGGAATCTAATAAATGGACGGCGGCGAAACCCCTGGCTATGGAATACGAAGAGTTTGTTTGCCAAGTTGTTGGGGCAGAGTTTAAAAGATGGAACGAAGACAAGGACAGAGGAAAGGGAGCAGTGGGCGATGGATTGTCTCTTTGAGGAGACGCAAGGAGAATGTAGGAGCCCAAGAAACGAGTCAATCGAATTACTTGATCTCGACTTGAACTAGCTTTTGTAATTCTTCCTCTTGTCTCTTCGCTTCCTTCTCCATTTCCTCAGGAGTTTTTTTCACTTCATGAAGGTCGGTCACGGCAGGTGGAATGTAGTCTGCTACAAACGCAATCTCCCGCAATCTGCGCTCTCCCTCAACTGACAACAAAAAAATTATTGTCTTTCAAAAAAAAGTTTAAAGCCTTGGGAAAAACTTTCCTGCCGGCAAATCCTTCAGGGTTTATGAACAAATGAATCTTTCGGGTTTTTGCAATAATTCGTATCTAGTACTGCTTCACAAGGTATTTATGAATTATAAATAATAAGCATTTCTACGTTAACTAATGCATTGGCTTGAGTAGTCGGAACGGGTTTTGATTGATAATTTAAGTGTAAAAACAAACCCTGATTCTTCGATTCCAAGTAAGAATTTGTCGGATTTTTATAACCCGGAGACTAGACATAGACATCCCGCACCAACGTCAATTGTTTGAGATGAAAAAAAAATCCTTCCAGAACTGAATAAAATAGTATGCCTTAAGGTTCAATATCTTTGAATGATTCCTTGAGAGTATTGAGTTCGTGATGGAGTGCGAAGAAGGGGAGTTTGGGTGAAAGAAATATATGGGTTTAAATGAAGGTACCTAGTGGTTAGATTTGGTGGATAGAGAGGAAAACGGGGAAAGGTTTTGTTTGGTCACTCCGTGTGTGTGTGTGCTTGGATGAGGGTGAATAATATTTGGAATGGAGTGGAGAGGACGTGGTTGGCGTGTTAAACTTGAATTGGACTCACTCAGATGCAGGGTCCAGTTGCCGCCTTCTTCCTTTGGTTTTGGTTGGGAAGGAATTTCCAGCAACTTGAAATTGAAGACCCCGGCTTGAATTACATAGTTGCGAAGGTTTAACTCATTGGGATGCACCTGGAGTGGCAGAAACTGTGCTTTCTCCTTCCTTTCCCTCTCCTTCGCCACTTCACCCATCCAAACACAGAAAAACACACTCACATACACTTTTTCTCTTTACTACTCTCCCCCTCACTCCCTTCAAGTACATGTCCAAGTGCATCCCTTCCCAACTACCCTCTCACCCACCAAATGTGCCAGCTAGCCAGGGCGAACAACTTTTCAATTTTGCCATAACATGCGGTTTCTACCCAAGACAGGCTTCTTAAAACCCATTGGATTTGATAATTTGTATACTATTTAGATGGGAACATGGGTGTTCTTTGAGTTTTTTAAATTACAAGAATACCTATGTACGCAAAGCATTCTATTACACGCTTACACGTAGTGATTTTTAATATCTTGAGGACGGTTGTTTCCTGAATAAATGCGAAAGGAAAGGTCTGGGGCACACGCTAAGTTCGCACGGCTCACGGAACAGGCTGACAACTTCTACCATGAGCGATTTACACAAGATAAAGAGCTTACACTGACCCTCGCATAACCCTAAATTGATAGTGTCAGTGTCAGACTGTCGGGATCAAGGACTGAGCTTGAGCCAAAGCTTGACTGAGGTCACTTTTTAAATCTTGAATAACAAATGACATAAGCATGTTCATCTTTGTGTATGGTGCAAGGAGTGCATACTTTGACATATACTTGAAAGTGAGATCAATTGTATTGTAGAAACAAATAGAAATATCAGGATTGCCTAGTTTGACTCGCTAACTAAGCAACCAATTGTACTTACACTCAGCTTCTGTCTTCGGACGATCTTCTTTACCGCTCGGTTTTCCTTTCCCTTTTTTTCCTTTCTGATTAAATAACGAGACAATGGTTTAGATTCTCTTTGTACAACGGTTAGCCCAGAAGCTACAGATTTATACATATTAAACACTTGTTTTAATTTTTAGAAAAGTTAAATGGGGTGCCTGGTGTTTTTCGACCACAGCAACATAAAACAGTGAATTTGTCACCTCAACTTACGCAACCAGCCAGCAAATTCCCGGTACGTTATATCATCCAATATGTATATGGACGTGGTTTTTAGCTCATAGCTTTTGCTCATAAATTTGACTCGCGCAAGAGCGGAGCGTAAATAACTGTGAAGTGGAACAACATTTCAATTTGCATAACTTGTAAACTGCAGTGTTTTGCACATTTATACTCCCTCTGAAATATTCAGGTCTTGAAAGCAAAGGAGAAGGGTTTCCTGGCTAACCTTTGAAGATTCAACTCTTTCGTCTTTTGTTTTCTCCTCCTGCCCCTTCGTTTCCTCTCCTTCTTGCCTTTCCTTTCCTTCTTCAGATTGAGGTTGAGGCTTTTGCAGCATGAAAACATAAACTTATGGTTGGAGGATCTCTCTTAAATTGCAATGCCAAATGAAATCATAAAGCCTTTGAAGTAAAATCCACTCTCCTTGCATCTTACCGGTTCATGAGGTTGTTCTGGATCTTTGGTGTTTGTGTGGGTTTCCTGGTCCTCGGGTTTCATTTCCTTTTCTTCCTTGCTGGGCTGCTCAACAGGTACAAAACGATTGCATTATGTGCGGGTCGGTAAATATGTAGTGCAGTATGCATGGACTGCTTCGTGTGTTACGATGAAGGCGAGGATTTCTGCATCCTACAATCCTACCCATAAGTGTAAAGGATGTAAATAGAAGGCTTTTAGAGAAAGCGCGGAAAAGCTCCTTACAAAACTCTGGAGGAGAGGAAGGAAGCCAGTTGCCTTCTTTGCTAACATAAACAAACTTAGACCATTTACCCTCCCTCAGCTTTCCCTTATCTCTTTTCCTTGCCCCCAGGCTAAATTTTAGAATGCTTCCCAACTTCCCATCAACTCATGCATAATTCCCCTAACTACGAGTGCAAGAAAATCTGTTTTGTTCACAAACGTCTGCTTCGTGTTATGAAATATGAATTTGCTGAGAATTAGTGGAGCATATCAAATTCAGGGTAGAGGAGCAAAGCTGCTTTTCAGGCTATTAGATGAGTTTGGGAACAAGAGACTGGGATCTATTATCTTCTTCCTTGACAGACAATGCGTTTACCACGCCTACGTGAGATTTCTCATTATTTTACCCAACGTATTACATTTACTGTTCCTCGTCCTAAAATTAAGAGCAAAGTTTAAGATCTGCATCCTATTTATTCCACATTGCAAATCTAATATGTACACTCATGTGCTTTAGTGCTTGGGGGGCTCCCTTGTTCTGCAAATACTTTTTACAATCCAGTTTCAACAAAATTGAGCAAGTACTTTGATTCTTAGTCGTTCCCAATTAGATTACGTATTCTTTCAACCAACTTCCTTTTTTCTGTTTTTAAGGTCTTTTAGAGCCTTCATTGCGTCTCAGCAATTGTTGAGATGCATGTAAAACGAAGAGAATTCGATGAAAATGACAAGGTTCGTTATTTTATTTAGAAGTAAATAAGCCCTTAAAATGTGCGTGTGCTTGCTTCTCTTGCAAACCGCCTATGGGTGAAAATGGAATCAATTGAGGAAAGTCGTTCGACCCGTAAAGTACCTTTTTGCTCAACGATACGCGCAATGCATTCTTTGATCTGGTATTTCAGACGCAAAGAAGAATAGAAAGGGCAAAGAAAGTTAAATCTGGCACAGATTTAGAACTGAGTAAAGGACTTGACTTCCTCTAAAACTTCAATGCAATAAGTATACGTACAAGGCGGAAGCGGCCCCTTAATTCTATTATGAAGAAACTACTATTTCAGCGATAGGCCCATGCATGAAACTTTAGTTGAGTGATTCACTTCCACTCAACCCACTCCGTTTCAAGCTCCGAGACCCTTCCTCTACCTCCTTCCTAAGAACCTTAATAAAATCCTTCGCTTCCGCTTCACTCCAAACCCGATTCAATTGGAAATATGTAATTCGATTTTGTTGAGATTATTTAACGGGAACGGAGGACGGGAGGAGGCGGAAGCTGAGTTGCTTGCATCCCATGTACTTAACTTCCCGGTCCATTCTCCTCCCCGACCTTTTCACTTCCGAATCCAATAGCTTTTCATTTCACTCTTTTCTTCCCTTCCTTCCCTGATATGAAGCTTAACTCCTCTTCCTCTTCCAAAATCCATTTACCCTACCAACTTATTACAGTTTCCAATTTCCAGGGGATCCATCCAAATCCATCTAAATGGAATTAAAATTGTAATTAAATTATCCTTGCTTTCAAAATATAGATATGCATCGTGGGATGTGGGATTGAGTAATTGTTCTCCTCTTTCCGGTTTGGTTGGTGCAATAGGATCCAGCGTCGCACTCAGACCCACGAAGTTTTAATAACTTTATTGCACTTTAAAATTATCTCTCTCATTCATTTACTTGTCATCATTCTAAAATCTTTCTGAGTGCATCATCCGAATTGTTCAACCCCACATAGATTTGGATGCCAGCTAGTAATGGATTTCTTCCCCCTATGATTCCATCCATCCATCCATCCGTTCCTTTTATGTTCTCAGAGATAAATGACGCTTTTAAACATGCTCTGTAGAGTTGGTTGAAAGATTCAAAGTAGTCCATCAGAGCAGCACACATAATACACCTTACTTTCCCCTCGGGTGGAACTTTCATACCTTCTTCAACTACACTTTTCTAGATTGGATCAAATTACGTACTCATATGACCTTCAAAGCCTTCCTACCGTTTCACTTTCCCTCGACTTGCAATTGGAGAAAATGAATCCAAATGGATCCCGTATTTCGAAGATGCAGTGTTTGCGAGCTCCTTGTGCTCGGGACAAGGGCGAAATACGATACCCACCCAGAAAGTCATCTAAAGGGAAATCTTATTAACTCTCTCCGCCCTTTCACTCGACGCATGGAAATAAAAGAAAGCCACTACACTACCCTTGAAATATATTTCCATGGGAAAATGGAAAGCAGTACATAAACATTGGCGTGTATAGCAAAATGTATTCATTGCCTCAGCTGAACCCTACCCTGGTCCAATTCAATTCCTTAAATTGAAACGCTCTCCAGCCGGCAACCAAATACAAGAAAAAATAAAAACCTTCGATCGGATGTACTGACCAAACAAATTTTGAGGGCATTTAGTCTATGTTTTTTTAAACCCTGGATATCGGACATGGATGGCATAAGAAATTAATTCAAGGAACGAAGGTTTCACCACAGAATTTCAAGCGGTCATGTTTGAGGTGATGTAGTCTATAAGGACTGGAGTTCATTTGAGAGACACAGTTGAATTTAACCCATTTTAGGTCTCAATTCTCAATTGGACTTGGCATGGAAGTTCACCTGCCGCCCTCCTGGCCGCACAATTCAATTCCTCTACAGAAGGAAAGGACCGCGAGGCCTGCTAGCCCTTAGCCCAAGTATAGATCAATTGATTTTCTAGATTTGCCGAGAACTCACAATGTCCTCGTTAGTTTCCCCTCCAACTTCCGCCTGGCTGTATGAAGCGTCATGGACCATTTCACTCTTCTCCACCCTCTCGTCTCCAGTCACACAAGAAGATCCAGAAGCCAGCGTCTCCGTCACTACGAAATCAGTCCCGTCCCCCATTCCCCCTTCCATTTCGTCAGTTTTGAGGAGGACTTTACCAGTAGTCTCACTCTCGCTTCCGTTTTTGCCAAAACCGGGTTTCCGAACGACGACGATGGTTTTCTTTCCGTCCACTTCCACTTGACTTGTCACCAGGCCCCAGTCCTCCTTCGTCTATATCAACATGGTAGACTTGAATAAGACTTACACTGGAAGGAGGAAAAGACTGGCTCAAATCACTTCGTCTTTTTCCCCTTTTTTTTTCTTTCCCTGTGTTCTCCTCACACTCCGTCATCCTGTCACCCAAGACATTCATTTCTAGTCCTAGTTTTTTGGACTCTATAATACAATACGTGCGGGAGCAAAGAAATGGATGGATGGAGACGGAGGAAAATGTATGGACGTTATGTAAGGGAAATGAACCTTGCTGACGAGTTCCTCCTTTCCAGACAATTCTTCACCAAATCCCGGCTCAGATTCTAGTGGCTGCTGCTGCTGCTCTCCAATCTCCCTTGGCGTTTCCACTAGAACTTCGTCATCACCCTCCGCGCCTACACATTCAAATCAAACGAAGAAATCCGGTTAAGAAGAAACTTGAAAACCTAATTCCCTGTTTCACACTTTTCCAGAAGGGGAGAGGTGAAAGTTTTTCACCATGTGCACGAGGAGGAGTGTAGTTTGGATGATTAGTTCTAGGGCTACAGGCGGGTGTTGTCAAAGGTGGAGCAGCATCCCCTACTCCAAACGTTGACTTTTATATTGAGAAAAGAGGGAAAGAATAGGGGAGGGACTTTAATTACAAAGTGCAGTGTGAAACTTACGCTCATGAAGGAAAGTATGAATGCCCGGTTGGAAGAAAGAGTTTGATGTGTCAGAGAGATAGTCATACTCTGTCTTGAGGAGACGATAAATTCCCCTAGTCATGACGAGGGAGTCGGGAATTCGAAAGCGAAAGTTCAATTCTTCATAGTAATGACCTCTGTGCTCAGGACAAGAGTAGAGGTTACCCCAAAGGGAGTGTACAATCTGATCGGTCTTCAGTGTGCTTTCAAATACTCCAAGCTCCGGGTCGTAGAGTTTTCGCAAGTCAATCATCAAGTTATAGGTGCCCTGGTCTATGAACTCTTGTTGTTTCCTTCGACAATCATGGTAAATCTGTTCCAGTTGGTGGTTATTCCCCACTCAGGGCATATCAAAATCTCTACTGAATTATTCATTCACATTTATGTCTAGTGGGAATGAGATTCCGATAAAAATTTAAAAAAGCAATGCTTTGAGAATTGGGAATTTCTCTTCGTAAACTGAAGCAAACAATATATATAGTAGTGTAAGTGTAACTAGTGTAAGCGTATGTAGTATAACTTTTTGATTGGTTGTGTGACTCAAGTAAGACGAAATCCTTACCATTCCCATTGAGCGAAGCACTTGCGTGCTAAAGTTATCCGGTGGAACTTCGAGAAATTCTGTAATTTCCTTAATTAGCTGAAAAGCATCAATACGATAAATATTTAAAACCACATTAGTTGTCTCTGCAACTGATTAGTATTTAGTTCTTCCTATAACCAATTAAAATTAAAATTTACAATCTACCTGAAGTATATTAGGAGATAGTTTAAAAACAGTTTCAAGTCTAGCGTCCATTTGAATATCCTGGATCCATCCAGCGATGAAGGTGTTGATCTGACTAAGACTGTTAATTTCGGGTACTTGACGGCATTCCAAGAAGACGTTCCATTCCCTCAGACTCTGCTTCTCTCCAGCAAAGTCCATGAGGACTTGGTCATATTTCTTAAGCGTTTCTCCAGTCTGAGTCAAGTGAATGACACGCTTGAGGTTCTCTTCAGCCAACGCTTTGGCTCGCTCCGCTGCCTCCACCAATTCACGTTCAATCCTCTCAAGTCTTTCTCGCTCAGCTCGTGCCTTCGCTCCTTCCATCTCAATTTATTTAGTTGTCCTTCACACAAAATACACACACAATCACGATTCACTCCAATTAATACCTGTCATTTTATATCTTCTGTAATGAAACTCATCTTCCACCTCTGTGGTTCAATGCCAGAATTTAATCTTGATTTAGAGCATCGGCATTTGCATGCAAGCGCCCCTCTGAACTAATTAATTATAAAAGACATCCTTTTAAAACAAAGAAACTCAAAATTGGAGTCGAGTTATCGAATTTTAATAACTAGTATTTTAACGCCGCAAGCAATGAAAGACTACTTCGATAATAGAAGTTGTTGGTTTGAGCATTTGAAATCGCTATATAAAGACCTCGACCCCACTAACAATTTTTAATCTTAAAAAATGTAAAATATATAATGTGTGTACGCTATTCATCCTTTATTTGAAGTGCTTGATCCATAGACCGTCTTATTTCTATAATATGGCGATATACAAACAGTTTAGTATGATGGTTTTACTCTAGAAAGTTTGAATTCTAGTTTGTTTAATATTTAATCCAATGTAATTGACCTGGCCATGTAAAAATACGTTCTGCAAACTGCATTGCAGATTGAGTGGAATGGAGGGGCAACCTGGCTCTGTTCCATTCGCAACCGAAACGGCGCAATTTCCTCTTTCCTTTTGAACCTTGACTGTGGACTTTCGGAATCGCAATCTCCGAATCCGAGATTCTAACTTTTAGTAACCTTTAACTTGAGTTTTCTGCAATTCTTTTTACTTTACTTTTAACAACACTTGGCAGCAACTAAACTACAAGAGAACTGGCGAGTGCCATGCTCTTGGCGTGGATATTGATTGGAAAACACTCCCTCAGCTGTTTTTCTAGTGGTCGTTCGCAATTTTAAGTTAAAAAGGATTATGGACAGAGGTCAACTTCGTTCCAGAGTCATCACACTCTATAAGACGGTATGAAAGCATTTGTATTTTATTTAGCCGCATAGTTCTTAATGACATTCCTTGCAGCCAGTGTAGTACAGACTTTAGTTATAGCCGGTATTAAATTTAATATAACCATCACTAGTATGACCTATTTTAAAGGAATTCAATTTACAATTACATAGTTTACTGTGAAGAGTTAGCTGCCCGACTTGCATGAATTAATTTTCCGTTTCATTTAATTAATTTTGGTCAGTCTGAGGACACTGAAGAACTGCAGCACCTTTGCGTTGTTAATTAACATGACTATCTCGCATAACTCATTCAGTTTATATTTGCTTTTATATTAGAGTTTGTGTCATTAGGTATTTCAGAAATTGCGCAGGCAAGTATTACAGTGTCGAGTGTGAATTGCCAGTTTAATGTATGGAAGAATCTTAACTAGCTCCGAATTACCCTTAACTCTGAACTATTTAATAACTATTAAGCGTTATTCCTAATACTTATACCTAGTATATCATTATTTTCTAACTCCCTTTTATGTTTGTCAGCAACGGCGAGTTTTTTTAAACCGATTTTTATTAAGTTGTGTTCCCACGACCCCCAGTAAGTTGTGTTAATTTTTTAACTTTTTAATTCCAGTTGCTGCATTTGGGCAAAGACTATCCACTGGGATACACTTATTTCCGAGACAAAACTCACAACGCATTTATGAAGAACAGGGGAGAGACTGACCCTGAGAAAATAGACCGACTTGTAAGATTTGGAGAATATATTGTGAATGAAGTGAAGGCGATGTATACTCTAAAGAAATACCGAATGATGAAAAATCGATATTACAATAATGATCCCTTGGACACTAATCCGGTCAAGCCATCCAAACCACCCGAATCCTAGGATTAGATACAAATTGTAAAAAGTCTAGTAATTACCTTGTAAGTTCTACGATTGTGATTGACTGTCCACACACAAATCTAAGTGGTTTAACTGTTGCTGTGCGAAGACCTTATTTTTCTGAATAAATCCAAACCGATGTTACCCAGTAGTTCATTTGCTCAAGTATTACTGGACTGGTTTATGTTAAGGAATGACCCGTGTATTGCGGGGTGGATCATACGTCTGTGCTGAGGAATGTTTGGTCGATTTAAATATGAAATTGATCTTCGCATAGCTTCACAAAACGTGATGATGTTCGATACGAGTGCATTCGGGGGCAGGTCAATATACTCTCTTTTAATAAATGGTTTGCACTTTTATTTTGTGGAAAATATGATTTTTTTAAAGCAGTCCTAAAGGGCCCGAATTTGCGAATTCAGATCACATTGATCTATACACAAGGGTGGGCATGTTATGAAGATCTTATCTCATTCGAAATGGGGAAATGAAACAGACAGGGAAAATGCATGTGTAAAAGCCTTTCCGTCGCATCAGCATTCATATTCAACGAAGAAGTGGTTAGAATTGCGCGAACACTCTTATATTGGGACAGAAATAATAATAGTCCACTTACAATTAGTACACCTAATGTGCAAATGGGTAGCTAATTGCTAATTTGTTTGATATGATTAGCTAGTATGGACTGTCACATTTCATTCTCAGAGCATTATGTTATCCGAACAGCGGCGACCCAATTTATGTTACGTTGTCCTCAAATATTTTGAAGAGCAAACAGTGGGATGCGTTGACAATGTTTTCTGAAGGGACATGACAAATGCAGATCCAAAACTAAAGTATCAACGTCAATTTTACTTTGTAAAATTTGATTAAGTTGACTATGATATCAAATCAAAACTATATAATTTCTGAATTCATAAAAGCTGACGACCACTACAGTACTTTTATAATGCCTAACAGGAATTAAAGTAAAAAAGATTCATCAAGAAAAATGACGCCCACTTTTGTAATACTTTCAGAAAAGAAAGACTACACAATTAACACAAAACATGTTCCTTCTCAAACGCAATTAGAATTACGCTGGCCTGGGAAAACTTTGGATTAGATCAAAAACTCCTATACCCATTTCGAAAGGAATTTAATTAAGGGGTTGCATTTGTAGTGGACAACGGACAAGTGAAGAGAAAACAGAAAATCCAAGGGCACCTGTTTTGCGATCCACTGATTTTAAATACTTGGTTCTCAGAGTATTAAAAAATTTAGTACTGTTAACGGATTTAGCTTTAACTGAGCGTACACGGGAGAAGAGCACAGCGTATTATGTACTTAGACGGATGCTGTTGGTTGAGAAGGATGAGTTAGCTGTATATGAGAACATAAAGACGGGGAGTGTTGTCCTAAAGACTAAGCAGTTTCCATTTTTATTACTCTTTTGGTCTTTCTGCTCTCCTTCCGTCCTTACCCTTTCCTTCCTCCAATTCGCAAAGCTTGGAACTGAAATGAAGCTGGAAGAAGAGTAATTTTGGAAATAGTATATGATCTGGCGTGGGAACATGGAGGGCAGAGGCGGATATGTGTACACCCTTGGCTGGTATGATGCCTGTGAAGGAAGAATACACTATCACCTTCCCTATCATCCATGTTCCGCTGGGGGAAGGAATTGGAAGTCTTGGAGAATCCCTTCCCTTTTCTTTCCTGGAAGGAGTTTAGTTGTCTTTTTCTTTTACTCAAACCCATTATGAATGTCATGTCACGTTTCCCTCATAACTTTGTTTCATTTTCTTTTCCTTCTCATTTCTGTTTTTCTTTTTCACTGGACACATTTCTCACATCGTCAATCTCTTACGTTGGTCCCTTGCAATGTTCTCATTTGATTATTTATGGACATGGAACTAACAACATGCTAACGTTCAACACGAATCCATGGAGGCGTGGCCTTCAAATGCACGCTATGCTCATTCAATAATTTTGTAATCTACGGAGTTCACACTGTTGTGTTTGTATGCTGCTCTCTATTAAAACTTCATAAAAAATAATTACACGACTGCGTTTTGCCTGAGTTCGTTCTCACTTGAGCAATGAGGATTAGAGACACACGGCCAGTGCGTGGCGGTATAATCATTATTGTTTTTGAGGGAACAAAACTTTCCTAATTTCCTTGTTTGAATCCTCGGATTTCTATTATATAATTACACTCATAAGTGGCATTTCTCCCAGTGACTCCTTTTTTGTTTTGCAGTGCGTGCTACCATGTTCCAGAGAATCTAGTCCTTCCGTGCTTTCATTTGGTGTACATGTGAGATTACAAAATAATTGGGTTAGTAGATTTTCATTTTACAAAAGAAAATCGATGTTATGCGCCCAATTTAGAGAACAAAGTATAAGATTAATATAGCATTTGTATAAATATTGTAGAATCACATAACGCTTGCATCTCACAAATAATTAAAACTTAAACAAACTTTAGTGTGCACTCAATATAAAACCATAAGGTTAAACTTTAAATTAAAAACCCCTGGAAATAACTTAATAGCGTTAAAATTACATGACGATATAAAATGAAAAGGAGGAATGGCGTGGTATAAATTTATCATTAAATAAATTAATAATGTGAGCGAATGCAGTGCACGAAGGAGAGAACGGAAAAGTCTTCAACCCTCCAGACGGGTTTAGTGTAAATGACGCCATTTAATTTGCATTATACTATCAGGTGGTTTTGGGTTCCCTTTGCTTTTGCTGCATTATTACAATTGGCGCAGGACTTTCTGATTTGCAACGTTTGAACATATTTCAGGGAAGTAGGAACGAGATTAAGTACGTCTGTTCCTTTTGCCTTTTCCGCAGGCGAATAAAAAGAAATACGGTTGACTGGTAATGCTGGGCCATAGACACAGATGACTTGCAATCTCCATATTATTAAAGGATGCTGTGCACGCAGTTAAATCCTATCTCGTCCTATTTACCTTTCTCTAGGAGAAAGTTTTTATAGTGAAATTGGATTGGAAGAGCATTTTCTTCCAACTCCCCCTTCTCCCTCCATCTCTCTTTCATTAGCTTCAATATTAAGTTGAAATGGGAATGTAAAAAGTTTTTGTTAGGTGGGGATCTAATTGGCTTACGCTTATTAACCAAGTGACGAAGACATTTCGCCCTCTCCTTACGTATAAATCTGATGCAATCCTCGCTGGATCCGTGAGTTTCATTTTTTTGTAAAGTTGTTCCCTCCACGACGACGATGAGATGGATTTTCCCGCTGGTCTTCATTCCCCTCCTACAGTGGAAACTACGAATGAAGAAGACTTGTCATCATAGGTGGAAATCCTCATTAAAAACTTTCTTCAAAGCATTAATTTCTATTCCAGGAGACTGCACGGGTGGATATTACGGGGCACACAGGCTGAGTTTAACAAAATCCTTTCCCTTGAATCCCACCTGCTTGATGAATGAAAGAAAATCAGTACATGTATACCCAGACGGAGGTTTTACGGAGAAGCTTTTTTCTTGCAAAATATTAATTTTTAATTCAAATAAAATCCAAACGCACAAAATCCTCATTAATGGATTTTTACTTTATTTATTTTTCCATGGTTGAGCAGGTTGGACAACATAACACACATACACACACACAGTTGAAAAAGAAAAGCGTTTTTCCTTCTTTGAACGAACGATTTTGACACTGTGTGGTTGAAGGTTATTAATGATTTTGAGTAATGGGAGTGACTGGTGTGGATGGTGGAATTCGAGTGACACAATTGGCTCCTCCCATTATTCCATCGCAAATCATTAGTGGGTATGAGTCAGGGTTTGGTTAGACCCGGCCGTTTGAAAGAAAAGGATGTGATGACGCCGCACCCACCATTGTTACACTTTCATCCGTCGTCTTTTCCTTCGGTCGGATATTAGACACTTGATTACGAAGATGATGATGACGAATTTAGCCTTTCATTTCAAATTAGAGCGCGGAGCATTAACTGGTTCCTTCAAGGCGGCCGCGGCCTCCGCTGGTGACTTCCACAGTATTGGCTTCCAAAGGCAGCGGCCCCATCCCCTGAATTGTCACTCCAGTCGACGCGTAATTGCCACTAATTAATATTAAGAAGCGGAAATTCAATTTCCTTCGTATTCATGTCTCTCTGCTTCTTCCGCGCGGATCCTGAGACGGATGACTAGTTGCTAATTGCGAAGAATTTGCAATTTCATTCTGGGGCTGAGATTCGGTTTTGGTTGAAATGAAACTTACCGCGTTTCGCGCCTTTCAGAATTCCACGCGAGCGAGGGTTTGGGAGAACATTATGACATTTTTGAAACCAAATAGAGCCGTAGTGTTTGCAGTGCTGGGCTGGCCGTAAGAATACTACACCATATAATAAATGATGGTGAGGAATGGATTTATTTGTTGTGCGATAACGTCGTCACGCCTTGTGATCTCAAAAGTGCTCTTTGAATTTCACACTGTCACCCAGCCCTTCAACTCATGGATGATTAATGGCTCAAACTTAGGCCACAAACACATGATACTGGTGGATTCAGAGTAGGAAACAAATACTACATCCCCTTCAACCCTGTATCCAACTGATTCAACAATGTAAAATATATGGTTGACTAATACGAAATGAGTAGTTGAAGCTACGAATGTGTCACCAGGAGTCAGGGAGGAGTACTTCTCCCCATCTGACTGGATTCTTAATTAGGAACTCAGACGGCGGGCGTCAAGGTGCATGCTGCGTCAGGCTCCGCAATTATATGTATGTGTTTTACTGTTAAACCAGAATTGTGAGTGGAAGTCATAAAACCACACCTCACTCCAGAAGTCAAAGTCCTTCAAATTACACGGACCAAAATACCTGTGAAATGAGATTCTGGTGGAGGACGTCAAGTGCTTCTACCACGGAGGACTTGAGGGTGAAGAGAACAACAGTGTTGACATAGATGTATAATTGAGGAGCCGGAAGCAACCGCGACGTCCTCCTCAACGAATTATGTTTGTCCCAAATTGGATTCCAACCCCCAGCATTCCCAGTAAACATTTTGGACTGTTGACTTGCTGTTGATTTGGTCCGCAGAATTCCAGTGGAATTAACGTAGATTCAACAATGACTCTGTAGATTCTACGTTGTTGCAACAATTGCAACGCAATATCCACGTTGATTCGACGTAGAGACAACGTTGCAATAGATGAGGTTGGAATTAAATTATCTACATACTGTTTCTACGTCGAATCAACGTGGATATGCGTTGCAATTGTTGCAACAACGTAGAATCTACAGAGTCATTGTTGAATCTACGTTAATTCCACTGGAATTCCGCGGACAAAGTCAACAGCAAGTCAACAGTCCAAAAAGTTTACTGGGTTAACAACTTCTATTTGAAAAAGGTGAACTGGATTTCCGCCTCCATTTATGCTTCGTCCCATTCAGTTGAAACGTACGTAGATTCCAAACTCAACAAATCCAATTCAAGAATGACCCGAATTTTGCGACAAATGTGCTTACAACCAATGTTTTAAATATTTAAATTACAACTTTCTGGTAGGCATGTTTAGTCCAGGAAATTATAGTTAATGAGTTAAAGTTTTTATTTCCTAGCACTTGCTTTACCTCTGATTCTAAAAATAACCCATCAAAATAAAAACTGAATGCTTAAAAAGCTGCATCCTGAAATTACAGCAATTTCCCGCAACTTCCTGCATTGGCTTTTCGAGAGTAAAGAAAAATGTCCCATGCCCAGACAACGTATGTATAAGGCAGGGGTATTAGAGAACAAAGTGCGCAACTGACTTTCTCCTTGGACAAGGCAGAGTCATATAAGGTTGTGCGGAGGAAAGGACGGCCATGACTCTCATCCTCTATCTCTTTTCTAATGCGGTACTTTACATGCTCCAATTACATGGAACATTCTCCATTGAAACCAATGAATAGCTCACTATGCCTGAATTTCAAAGTGGCGGCTCCTGGGGAGACTGGAACAGAAAACTGATATCTGTCGAGGCTCATTACTGCTTCCCAGAGATACATTTTATGAACACTTGCATGGGAATGGGGGGGAGCCCCCGATGTTTGTGTATGTCATGAACTGATATGTTATGCACACAGGCGTTTTGTTCTCCTTGTAATCTTACTTGGACGGCCAAAACACTGCCAAAGGGCAGGATCCTTCCTGCAGTTCCCCGTGTTATTCCTTATGAGTTGTTTGAAATAATGGCTGGATCATTCGAGGCCTCCTTCCATTCTGGCTCCAAAATCCAAGCAGGCACAAGGAATTCCCTTTATGTACAAAACCCTACAAATAAATAGCGTGGGGCCTCCTCAGTCTTGTTCATTGAATTACTTCTTCTTCAACAAAGGGCTACGAGTTGACATTGTTGTGATATTCACATGTTTACTTCCAACTCCCCCTCAATTCCGACAACCATAACTAACTGCAGTTTACAAAATTGGATTAGGTTTTCTCGGCGGCTGGGAGTACTTCCCTATTTCTCATATAAGAAGAAACTCATTTTCTACATTGGGATGGCTAATGAATTATTGGATTAGAGTAATGCGGAGAAAGCACCACACACAAAATACTAATCAGCTCCTAATCTCACTCAATGGCCTAATGGCCAGCAGAGATGAAAGCAGATCAAAATCTAACAAGATAACACAGGATGTCTGATTTGTTTATTTGCTGCGGGCCAATAACTAATTAGGGAGAGTGCATTTTGTAAGAGAGCATAATTTACACCCACAAAACATCAACTCCGTCCCAGGGAACAATAATTAACCTTCAAAGAAGTTAATGGGCAAAGTTAGGAGGAATGGAGTGGAGATGAACTTGTGAGAGGAATGTGTCGTGCTGCATAAACCACAACAAGTAGAAAACATCCTTTGATTCCAGCCAGCAAACCCGTCCGGCCATCCCATCGTGTTTACACACACTAAACTCCAAACTATTTCAAACTTTGCTTATAGAGATCCGAAACACTAAATTTTAATTATTTACAAAAAGAACACAACAAGGACGCTAAATTTTCTGGTTATTAAGTAGACCAGGTGTGGAAATATAATTTCAAATGCAGATGTAGTAGTCAGATTGGGTGAATAACTTTTATTTTTGGAAGGAAGGGCCATTATAGGTGACGCAATCAAAAACTAGAGAAAGGAGGGAAAGGCGAAGTTCATTTAGAGAAGCGTGTTGCGTAATAGGAGTTGGCAGATATTCTGGAAACTGAAGCGGCATAATGAGCATAAATGAGTGAAGGGAAAGCACTAATGAGATGAGTGAGCGCGCATTAGAGTTTGCAAGGAGGACATTACATTATATCCGACGCTCCCCTACCAAAATATCAGCTCACATTTACCAAAACCCAGACTCCCTTCCTTTTCCTTTCCCAGCAGAGGAAAACCAACTCCGTGAAAGCAAGCAAGCATGTACTCAAAGTTATTATCAACAATATTTAAGCATTAACAATGAGCGCGCGAGGCAGAGACTCTGAGTCAATTAGGTTGAACGGAGATGAAATTGCTCTCCCAGCTTCATCATCCCTCCGCTCCACCAATCTCCCGGTTTTCCCCAGCCATTGGGGCATTCAAAATAAACGAATCCCTCAGATACATACATCAACCCACCGACCGACTCCTCTTGTTTTCACTCTTATGTATATCTCAATTGCAAATCTTCAAAGCCTTGTTTTGCATAAATTCTAAATATGAGCAAATCTTCGTCACAAAATTCCAAAGGCAGGGTAGATGGAAACAGCCTTTCATCCGCAATTAGTATTCCATGGCAATGGGTCGCATTTTGGATTTAAGGTTGATCCCTTTGCCGAAGGGTGCATTTTTTTAATTAATTTGTAATCTTACTATGAAGGACTTTTATGTTATGCGGAAATGTATTAGACTTGATGCGTCATCACCTTATTTTATTTGAAATCCAACAATTCCCAGTGTTTCATTAGTAAATATAACGAGGTACTTTGAGAAATTCATTGAAATTCTGGTACACGAAATGTAGTTTAAACGGGGCATAAACCAAACCCCGGGTTCCCTACCCCTGCAGTGTTGAGTGCAACAAGGTGAGAACATCTTTACAGAAATACATTGGATGCATGTTTCTAACATTTATTTTCGTTTCGAGACTTTAATTGCTGTTTAGAAGGCGGAGGCACGCCATAAGTTCCAAACGTGTCAACCACCACCCATAAACATTTCACCTCCACGAAATGCTTTAAAATCCTTCCTGGCATTATGGTTTCATTCAATAGTAGCTCTACACAAAGTCCCACCTGCCTTCCCCCTACAATTAATTCCATGGCTCGGAGTCGGATTGGAACGTGTTGTGGACAACCAGTCATTTCTCACGACCCAGGCCGTCGGTACCTTAATCCCCCCTGTAATCATGTTCCAGATGACACTAATTGCCCAAAATCATGTTTCAATTTGAGTATGGAAATAAACTTTTGTGTTTTGTGAGTTGGTGGAACATGTTGTTTGGTTGTATTCTTTCTGCACTTGGACTCCAGTCGTCAAATGAAGTCATCATCTCATCAGCCCACATCATACATTTATACTGGATCCCGCGCGTATATTGGATAAATGATCCTTGAATAGTGTCCGGAAATCCTGGGGCGGGGGTATGGAAAAGTGAAGTTTATATTGTTGTTTTATTGTAAGGATCTTTGGGTTTAGGGATCCAGGGCCAGTTGAAGGGATGCTGACACAAGTTCCTTCCTATCCAAGCTACTTAGAACTTAACATCCTCCTCACCTGCCGACGTAGTGGAGATGGATGGGGACAAGGAAAGAGGAAAAAGTAGTAAACCAGGAAAAGTTTATGACATCAAAGCCATAACATAGGAGATAGGTTGGTTCGGTATGTACGTCATTTTTAGTGACACAGTCCCCGCTTGTTTTACCCAAGTCGGGGTTGGTTCCCTAGCTTGCATGTATTTCTCCTCCCTGAGCCTTTCCACCATCTTATTGCCCCGATGTGGTTTCCTAATAATTGCAACTTCGCCTTCGAATTGTATTCTCCTGCCACCGGAAAACTTTTCCTTCAACTTTAACTCCTCTCTGTCACTGTTCCTCGGCTAACCGTCTTCCCCTTTACTCTTCTCCACCACCAAGCAACTCTGTGTAACATCCAACCAACCCGAAACAGAGCAGAACAAAAACGGAGTTCCTTACTTCTGGTGACGGGTTTAAAAGCAAAATATTCTATTCCATAGATCCCACTTCTCTGACTTTTCGGTTGAATGTAATTCCCTACTACGTCTTCAGGATTGCCTTATTACCGTCCGTCCGTCTACATGACTCAAGAATGCTTTCATCTGGGAGTCACCCAACCCCGGCCCTCCAATCTGCATCCTTCCTCGTCTTCCTTCCCCCTAAAACTCCTTTCTTTTCTGTCCTGAATTATGAGGATGTTAATGTCACATTGTAATGGCACCCGGAGTCACCTTACCTCTTCCACTCCCATCCCATTTATTTCAATTCGTTTTTAGTTTCCACGTCCTTCAAGCCCCGATCCTTCTGGATTTCCTTTCTTTTGAAAACCGGAGAGAAATGCCTTTTGTGTTGGCATTTTGGGTGTTTCAGAATATATCCGTGTACCTGAAAGTGAAGCAAAATACAATAGAATGGGCTTGACGTTTTTGGCTCTTGGACTAATCAGAATTCTACAAAAAATCAAGAATTTCATGGGAAAAGAGAAAGACGAATTGATTCTCAAATTTCCAGGTATCTCAGTAAATGATCCGATGATCAACTCCTTCTTCAACTCGTCGCCATGGACATTCATCTATCCCAGTGAACATTTTGGACTGTTGACTTGCTGTTGATTTTTGTCCGTGGAATTCCAGTGGAATTAACGTAGATTCAACAATGACTCCGTAGATTCTACGTTGTTGCAACAATTGCAACGCAATATCCACGTTGATTCCACGTAGAAACAACGTTGCA
>JAAXYW010000790.1:1672-29347 GCA_036851895.1 Orthonychiurus folsomi | reverse complement strand
CAAGCAAATCTGACCAAAAACAAAAAGGCTAGAGTAGAGACGACTACGACGACGGCGGCATACACTTGCTACATCGTATATAGAGCTGCTGCATGCAATGCATGGCAGCCGCTCTAATAAGCAAGTTTTGAATATAAAACCTCTCCCGCTCTTCGCTTCAATAGAAAAATTCATTACCTAAAATTCAGCATTATATTGCGTTGGCCATCCAGTAGCTCCAGCCGGGAGGCGGCCGGCCATTTCGGAATTGAATGACGTTATTAGGAGATGGGGGATCCAAATAAATTGCATTTGGTCAAGGATAGCCGGCATTCTTTGTCGAATGAAACACCCCATGCATTCTTATCGTGTTCCCCAGTTGCATGTTGATGTAATAATGACAAGGGGAATTACACAATGATTGTTTGACGTGACACGAACGCGGAATAGATGACTGGAAATGAATCCAATGGGTGAGGATCGGAGAATCCCCTTTGTCGAATCCCAGTCATTCAATTCCCCCCTCCCACGACGTGCCCTGACGTGTGGAAGTGTGTACACTGATCTGGGGATACGATAAAATGCGGGATGGCAGAATATTGTCAGATGTAAGCGATATTCTTGTAATTCGGAAATACTTTGTGCTCCCCTCGCATCCCAGACTCCTTGGGTCCAATCAAATGTTGGATTCCCACTCGTACGCACACACCCCAAAATCATGAAAGAGCAAATACCGTTGAAAGTCAAGGTATATAGAATAATATTAGGACATATTGAAAGTAAAGTTTTTCTTTCTCTTTGTCTTAACTAAATTAAAGCCAGTAGCACTAATTTTGAAAGTTGTGCGTCGATATTTAAATTATACATTTCCCGCCGTATGGAAATTACATTCAAAGATTTCATATCGGACACGAATTTCTACCAGCTATTCTCAAAATTATTATAGAGTTTAAATGATGAGAATGTTATTTTGAATTCATAGTCTCAAATCAGTGAATCCCACTCATTCCTTTCTTTTCCGGTCATGTTTACACATTGCCCACCTATTCCATCAATATTAGCTAATCCCGATCCCAGTGCACATCAGCTATCACATCGTTTGAAATTGTCAAAGAAAAATTCCCAACAATCTCCACCACCACGACCCCCTCCTAGAAAGGACACAGACCTAAAGGACACCCCAAGTGTCATTAGGTGCAGGGCAAAGGGTGTGACGCCATGTGGGGCCAAAATGATGATCCTTCGTTCTCCAAATATTGTCAGTTTGAGTTCCCCTGGCCTCATCTTTTCTTCCCTTCGTCCGATAATGATGCGGGAGAGTAAACAGCGGGACCAGACAACCATTCAATGTCCAAATACGGGTTATAGTCCAGAACGAGAAAATTGTGAACGTGGGGGAATCCCCGTTGTGCATGTGTGAGGGGAGCCAAAGATCATTAACCAATCCAACATCTCATTTCCAAGAAACAAAGTTCTCCCCCCTTCGTCACCCCCCAGTTTTCAAATTACAGTTTCGTCGATTTTGGAAATTGAAAAATTCCTGGATGCCGTCGTTTGGTACTTAGCGGCGATACGAGGAAAAAGATAAACACGGACAACACACAGCGGCACAGCCGTTTTGCAAATGTAATCTAAATTTAAAAATATCTCTTTGTATTCCAGAACATCCCATAAAGTTAGGTGGGATTTTAAGCTAGGCAAGCATGTTGTAAAAGCTAATTAATTACCTTTTGCAAAATTTGTTAGCAGTTTTATGGCTCCGACGCGATGCCGGACTTTGACTCAAATTATAATTCATTATTAATATTTATGTGGGTTTTGTGCGGCCGTCCATTCCCAGTGGGTGAGGCTGGGAACACCTACGGTACGGCTTGGCTGGGATGTCCATGTGATGAAGTAGTAGAATAAATTAGTGAAACGGCCGCGGCCGGCCATGTTATCCGTTCCTATTTGAAATACGTGTACACATACGACCAGAGGGCCCAGCCCACGCAAAGCAAAAGCATACATAACAAATTCCATAAAATTAGTCTGTCATAATAATTCAAGTTATGAACGAATCATAAATTTTCCAAAAGCTGAAGCCCCACAGTACATCCACTGTACACGGCAAGGGAGAAGTAAAGTTTAATGTATGCGAGTTTGGATATCTAAATCTACAAAAACTTTGAATGAGGCGGGTGCTTCGGGATTAACTGCCGTAATACAGGCGGAGTGGCGGGAATCTGGAGGACCAGGAGGGCAAGGCACTCCTACCAAATCCCCATGCCATGCATGGCATGCATGGAATAGGAATGGAAATGCTTGAAAGTTGTGCATCAAAGAGAAACTGTTCCAATTCCAATGAAATATTAACTTGTACTTTATTAATCCTCGAGTCCTTCCACTTTCCCTTTGCGTTTCCCGCCACGGCGCTCCCAGATTACGGACTGTTCTATGGAAAAGTAGAAATTCTCATTTCCCTTTTCTCTCCGAGTTGCCGGACATATTAAAGATTCACTTTCATTCCGGGGGTGCTGCGGCGGGTGCCGTGCGTGATCCATGTAGTTTCATTTCAGGCCAAGCCATCCAAAGGATTTCCTCTCCGGGAATTCCTTCGTCTTTTCAAAAAAATAAAATGGCAAATATTTCACGCGAAAATCCTCGAGTTGAATTGAATTGGGCTAATCCCTTAACTCACGAAGTCTGAAGCTGAAGGCTTTTGTGGATTATTCTTTTATTATTAAATTTCTGTTCCGGTCGTGCATGTAATTCCTTTCTGTGGACCTACTGACCATATATTGTGGGGTATCTTCCAACTGTACTAAAATAAATACCGAGTTCTTTTTATATTAATATAAATCGACGCCACGGCTAGGCAATCCCGTTTACGCACATGCACTTACGTGCGTCATACATACGTGCTGGGTTTATTTTAAGTTTTTCCTTTAATATCTTAAATTCCATCTTTCATGTCTACATTTCTAACACAACAAAAAAATCTGTATTCTGGATGTGTTACTTCGCTAGCCTATTTCCTGGTGATCATTTCCCTGGTCATGATTATCTCGCCAAAACGCGATCCGTCCATATGCTCCCGCCGCTGGTCGCTGTACTCCTACTACTGCAATACCCTAGTAGATAATTAGCAGAACATTGAAAAGAACTCATGCAATGATTCGATTCACCAAAAATACAGTACAGCACATGGCACGCAAACCCAAGCCACGATACCAGCACTGGTACTGGCGCCACCCCCACCCCCACCGAAGTGTGTAATTGACCTGCAGCTGGCAGCTGTAGGAATGAGTGAGATGAGAGGCGCGTAAATGACTTTTTAATTAGCTGGCGGAAATGGGTACACCCATTAGCACTTGGACGGGACAGACGGTGCCGTCGTATCACGGCATAAGCAAAAGTGAAACAATTTCGGATCACGAGGGGAGTCGGTCGGTCGGATGTAACGTATGGGAAAACTATGCAAGCCGCCGCCTTCGCCGAAATCCCGATGAGAATGCCATGGTTAATGATGTACCGGTTTCATCCCAACAAAGCACGGCATGGCATGGATAGTCAGTAAATTCGGCGAGGATTTTGGAAGGAAAGATAGCAGTGAGAATTCGGAAATGCGGTGGTACTGGTATCCGGGTGTTTGTTGCTTTCCCGGAGTGTTATCTGTGGAAGTACGGCACGGCACGGGTAGTAGATGTTCATTGAAATAGGATTTCATTTTAGTTTGTGCTGCTGCAATTCAACTTACTATTAGCTGCGAAATCGGGTTTTTTGGTTGGGTTGGGTCGGACTGGAGAGAAAGTCGGATTGGCGATGACAGATGCAGATGTGTGATATGATGCTATGATTCATTTTGGGCGAAGTGGAGTCAAATTTTTGACTGAATTGGGATCGTGTGACAATTGTGGGAAGGTCTAATTATAAATGAGCTAAGTTTTCTTGCGGAAAGCAAATTTCAATTAGGCAAACGTGTCAGGTTTTAAGCATGTTCAATACCATAAAAAATTAACAATTTATGTGCAGGATAGCAGTGCGATTATTAGCTTGGTTTTTTCTAGTTTCTGGCGTTAGTTTGATTCGAACCTTGTTGACAAGTTGTCGGTCCATTAACGTTTCGTATTGGACTCAAAAGTTAGGAATCAATAGCAGCACGGCGTACATGCGGGAGTTAGCTCGCAAGTGTATGGTTTCAATTCTGCCCAATTTGTAAAACGAAAAATTAATTACATTTATCACCCAACAATCTGTATAATATTTTGAATTAAAGTTCAAAAAGTCATGATTATGCAGGAGCGTTAAACTTAATACCATTGTAGGCCTTTCCCCTCTTCTTTCCCTACAGGCGTATTTTATGTCATGACTTCATTGTGAGTTCTTTTTAAGTCTAATATTTGACGTACATGCATTTGTTTTCTAATTTCTAAACCATTTCATTTTTAATATAATGATTTTGATATTAATACTCAGTCTTCTGTAGATTAGGTGTTGGTTTGCTTGATGGCATGGTTGTAGCGGTAAATCTGAGAATATCTGCGGATTGTATTTTTGTATCCACGTGTTTCTTGCGCAATTCCACACACTGTCAACCCATTTATGTCCTTCTTTCAGACTCCAGAAAGTGAAAAGCGTGTGATAAACTGTATCAAATTATAGCTTCATTTCTCTTTGTCTTGTGTTGTAAAGAATTCCTGGCCCAGTGCTTCAAGTCACAGTCCTTCACAACGACTCAAAGTCTTTTCAGGAGGACACAGGGGTGTATGGCATAAAACTTAGTCAACCCAGGACACACGGAGTAGCGTTTATAAACAACAACTGCCGACGCGCTGCGTATTTCCACCGTCGTCCCCCTGCCGTAACTAATGTTTCCCAGCACAGTCGGCCAGGAGAAAGAAAAGAACATCGTAACTTTTTGACCAAAGCTTTTCTTTCCTTAACGCCTCAACTTTCTTTGAGATCAAACGACCCACACTGGAATCACCACGTTTCACGGAATTCACCCATGTTATTTATCGCCGGGCCGGGCCTGCCTGAACGCCCACTCTGGTCGGATTGCCTCCCTAATAGTAGCACTGCCAGCAATAGCATCAGGACCCGGTTTCGGGGCCACAAGCAACCGCCTGTCCGTGTACATTAGCACAGCAATCCAATGGCAAGAAGTCGTTTGCTGTGAGTTTTGACGTTGAGCTTGGAGGAGCTTGAGTCCTGGCCTGCCGCTGCGCTGGCATTCTACCACATTGCATTTTATCCCATTTACGAAAGTTTTTCGTCTGGGCGAAATCGAAGAGGGCAAGGCTTGGGTTTGGTACGAAATTCTTACAAACGATTCATTTTCAAGGGCCGGGATATTAAAAATGTCAAGTGACAACTATTGCGGTCGTTCTCCTGTCAAACGTCGTATTTTTGAGTGGATGAGATTCGTGTGCGTTGGAAAGCAAAATGGGGTTCTAAAAATTTCACGAGAGTCGACGAATACATTAGTAGACATAGGCCAGCCGTTCGTGAGCCCTTAAAAATTAAGAAGAAAAAGTATATGTACCAAATGTATTCAACGGCAGAATGTTGAAAATTAACTTTTAGTTTAATTACAAATTAAAAACTGTTTTATATTATTTGTACTTGGAATGGTAGTCATAATTGTGCCGGGGTTAAATTACTTGCATCTATTTTGCTATCAAATAGATTTTAGAGAATAAATTACACGTCGTCTTGCTTTTAATCCTGTAAATTCCTCACTCACACAGCGTCGAGTAAAACTAGAGTCTGATTTTGAGGTCTAGGGTAAAATCCTTGCAAAAATCTTTCAACTGTAGAAAACAGCCGGAGGTAATAAGTCTCAGCCGAGTCCGTGCGTGCACTTATTGGGAAAAGTCCTTAGAAATCCAGGTCGATTGCAGCCGCCGCCTTTCCCTGGCCATGGCCGTCCATTCCCAGCACTAGTGTATTCCAGCGTACCTAGGAGTAATCAGAAACATGTGCAAATTTTCCTTTCCTGGAAGCAAAACGTGGGACACGGCCAAGGAGATGAACTTCTCTCGCCACCATGGCAAGAAACCTGAAGGATTTTCCTGGAATTCCATTCCAGTCGTCACTCCGTGTTTTCAAAATCCGAGCAGTTCGTTGCCCTACTTACGCCGCGACACGACGCCGATGGTTTGAAAAGCCTCCTTAAATCCCCGCCACTCCTCAAGGCAACGGCACGCGGCTTCTTCCCAACCCACGAAAACCCGCATAATCTCAATCTGTAAATCTGAAGAGCTCAAACGGAGCACAATGCAAATCCTTGAATGAAAAACGTGTTTATAAATGGAAAGGTAAAGGTAAGGAACCAAGGGGAAGTCCTTTTATCCATTTCTTCAAACCCTTTTTAATGGTGTGGGTGTGGTGGTATTGAATTGTAGGAAGCACATAGTACACGTACATGTACATTACATTTACAAGATCCTGAGACAGATTCCAACGCTGCGCTGCCGCCGCCGCAGCATTTTGGAGGACTTCTTTAACTTTTGATAAGAGGATTCAAAGCAGGAATTGGGATTCAGAAGTTTGTCGTCGTCCCTTGTGCTGGATAATTGAATGAAGTGATCCTGAATGCCTAATCAGATTCTTACAAAGGCAAGGCACGGCAGGTAATCTCCTGCTTTGTCCTGCCTGCCTGCCTACTCTCATCAAAATGGAACTGACTGAGTATTCAATTCTGGATTTGTACAGGAATTCAAATGGAAAGTTGAGTGCAAATGGCTACGAATGATGGGAAAGGTTGGGCGGTGCGGTGTATAATACTATGCTATACTTTGGCCATGAGTTGGCTGCTCTATTAATTATTCCAGCTTCGTGAAACTTGAATTTTAGGAAGGAGGCTGGCTGGGCTGCGGGTGCGGGTGCTCTGGTGAAGATGCAGGTGGTAAGGTGAATGAATGTAAATCCAAAGTTGGAAAGCATGCCTGCCTGGGACTTTAAGCCATTCCACTTGAATGAAACTTGGGAATCATTTTAATTGCGAGTGGTAAATTTAATGAGTTTCACGAAAAGCTCTTAATATTTGCCTTTCATACCACCCAACCACTGTACATTTGGTATGTATGTGGGACGGCAGGTACTAATCTTTAGATTTGTAGCTGGTCTTTTGCCGTGTGCAGTGATTGCTATGTGAATCTGAACATCAGGGAAGCCGGCATGTGTTGAGTTGAATGGTTTGGCAGTTATTATTGAAAAATGATGTGGCGTATTTAATTGCTGGAATAGACGACCCACGGTTGAAAAGTGACATGGATAGCAAATTGTTTAATTAGGAATTGAAGTCTTACATTTTTACTACTGCGAGCTTATGTAGTTATGTTGGAGTAAATATAAATAGTGGTTTATTGCGAAAAATACAATACGCTCAATTTCATATACTATAATCTTAATTCGTGCAACTTTTTGGGCAACACTCTTGTGCATTGTTACTTGTTACTGGCAAAGTGACCAAGTCTTTCAAAACTACCACACTTTCTACGTACATTCCTTTGTGTGTAAGAAACAAACCCTTTGAAACAAAAGTCGGTTTCCCCGTTCCTCCCGTGAGACCCAACTCACCCCTGTTTCTCATCAAGAAAAAGTCAATTCCAAGCTCCAAGACAGTGGTAAACGAAGGGAAAAGGCGACGGAAATCGACGGGCACCACTTGGCCACAGACAAATTGAGTTGTGGGAGACGTCCGAATCGAAGAAACTAACAAGACGTTTTCTGAACCCTAAAAGAGAGGATTGGAGAGTCGGAAAGAGCTTTCTCTCATTTCATGGGTCAACCGGCCCAGTCCATACACACAATTCCCTTGTACATTTTCTCCCCATGCAATCAAATTGAATCAAGGAAGAACTGATCGCTGGAAAAAAAGGCTTTTACAAATCTATTTCTTTTCTCTAACGCTGATGCGATGCTTCAGCGCGGATCCGAAATGCCCACTCTTCGACTCTGACCCATCCAATACATGCAATTTCAAGTCCATTCCACTAAATGGAATCGAGGAAAGTCATTCGTCTGGAGGTAAGGGAGTAAAAAGCATTATTAACAGAGTGGAGGGGTCTAACCATTGCCTCAGCTTTCAAGGAATGGAAAAATACTCCAATCTTTATCCGACTTGACAGATCTGCACACGCAGGGATTCTTCCCCCATCGATTTACTTCAATTAGACATTCCCAAGTTTTTTCGTTTTGTTATCTTGTAGATGTAAGAAATCACTTGCGGAATTCAGAGCTGAAAAACCCAAAAGGCGCTTTAATTAGTCATACTTTCTGCGCAAAATGTGCTCGAGTAATTTGAAATTTGATATTCAGTGTCCGGCTTTGTGAAGGTTCTCAGGATATTTTCTGGTTTTTCTGGTTACGGTGGTCATGACGGAATAATCTGTTCTCAGCAAAGAGGCACGAGTTTGCTATTTGTACACTATTTTCAGTGCTATTAAAATGAATACTATATTTCAAAATAATAATACCTGTGCCACATGCTAAAGCATGTGTGCTCAGTAATAAAAGCAAATTAAATTAGCTGTACATTTATAGGGCCATTACATTAAAATAAATGTTTAATATTTAAATAACTCTTCTCAGCAGGTATGCTTCTCATAGGATTCCGCAAATCAGAAATCAATTGAATGAACCCCAAGTTCGGAATTGCATGCTTTTGGGTGGAAATAAAAACAGTAATCTATAATCCATTCACATTTTCCCTTTCCACACCCAACCCACACATCCACCCTCTTCCCCCTGAACCACTCAACTCATAATTTACAGCATTTTTCTCTTCGTGTCTCGTCTATTGAAACTCTGTTGAGTTCATTTCGTTAAAGTGCAACTCTTTAAGGTTGCTGACGGCTGGATGGGTTGAGTTGAATCCACTTTCACCATGCGAAGCCAACCCAGCCACGGAACTTCCTCCCTTCAATAATAATCATTCATGGAAAGAACTTCCTTCCTGTTACCCGGGTTCGGTTCTTATCAGCTCAACCCTGGCGGAGGCCTTTTCCCTTTTGATTCCTTCAGCAAACCCTTCGTAGCGGCACTTATTGGTTTTCAAACTCCATATTTTTTTCCCATCCCATGTTATTTCCCTTTGTGCGTCTGTACACACGCATGGACGACATAGTGTACGTACAACGCAGCGGAGCTCAGGCCAGGCCTTCGCGTTTTTTTCGAAACTTAACTTCCTTGGAGTTTGCGGGGAAGAAAGGGGGAAAAGAAGGCAATAAAAGTCAAGACTTTTCAATGGGGAACGGCTGGGAGCCTTTCATCTCTTCCTTGTGTGATGACATGGACTATGGGGATGGAATAATGTGCAAAATGGAGCCCCTGAATCATATTACGAGCTCAGGCTAGACTAGGCTAGGCTACCCCACCTGAGAATAGGATATCAAAGTGTAGTCCTCAAAGCCTTCATCATATTTTATGCATTTTGGATGTGAGTAGAGAAAAGTGGTTATCAAAATGCCAAATAGTCAAACAAATACAAAACGATACGTAGTGTGGCGTAACAGGCTCCAATTTATCATCCGCTCAATCTCTCGCTTCAGATACACTCAATAAGCTTCAAAGTCCCTGTATGCACTTGCAGGTAAAGAAATACCTTCACGGGACTCCACTGAGGCATAATAAAATATGCACACAATATGCTATGTAAGTTAGCAAGTTAGATATCTTCAATCATATGCAGAATTCTTGAATTAAGTTGAGTGACTCTTGGAAAAATAATACAAGAAAACTAGACTTTTTACGTTTTTCCAAGTAGACTTGACATAGACCGGACTTTCGGCGGTATCAGAAGACTCTGATTGGGCGTTTTAGATTGAATCGCTAGATTTTGAAAATTAAACGGTATTGAAGTAAGACCCCGGCCAATTTGTTAATTTGTTAATTTGATGTATGCCTTTTAAAATTTTGGGTGTAGTTTAGAGATTCCGGAATTCTTTAATTCCTTTTCATAGATCAATTTGTGTTTACGCATACAATTCCTGAAACAAAAACTCTTTAATACAACAATATCCCCCAAACTTTTCCTTCAAAGAATGCTTTATTTGCTGTAAGCAAACCTGAAGGAGCCCTTGAACCAGCTTCCTTTTCCCATACTTTAAAAAATTAATATCGCGGCAGATAATCAATTATTTCAAACAAAGACGACGCACGTCGAGCAAGTCCCTACGAACCCTCAGATCCCGAACAAGGCTTGACATATTCAAATTAATTTATTCCATCCATCCTGCCTGCTCCGCTCCACGGCAAGGGACAGCTCATTTCCCTAGCTCTGCACAATGTTTGGAAAAATTTATCCACTTGCTCACGATTCCACAACTCAAACTACAGGAGCAGCGGAACTTCATTCAAGTTTATCAATTTTTCATCGAAGGGAAGACAAGAGATTATGCGGCTTTGTGAGCCCAAACCCCACGCGTACGTCAAGTCACGGCACGGGTGGGATCCGTGAAATATTAAGAAAGAATCACCAGGAAACCGGCCTCACCGTTCGTAGTTCGAGTCACGTGAGATTCTTTTCTTATTCTTCGGAATTGGGACAAACTTTTTCCAAGTCTCAATCATCATTTCCGTGTGAGGAATCCGTCTGAAGGATTCATGTGGTGCTGGCCTCGCCGCTACCTGACATTTTAGAATGAAAAAGAACTTCGTATGATGTGGGATATTAAATGACTGATTATTCACAGGAGTTGCTACATTAGGGACATATAAAAGTGAAAATTATAGCGAAGACTGGGGATGGGGCCGTGGCTCGAATAAATCCACTTATCGTTCGTGGGGATGTTTTTGATGGAATAAAAGGGAGATGACTTGGAAATCGATGACATGATTATACGGGGCTATCTTTTGTTAAACCAATAAAAGGAAGGCCCCTGTCTTTCCCCCCAAATATTCACAAGTAATCAAACATCAAAAGAAAAGGCGGGCGTGGAACGGGCTGGGTGTTCGGCTCACATGTGTGGAGTTAGTAATGGCAAATTTGCATATGCTTATTGGTTTACATTAAAGAGCCCGTTGGTGCGGTCATGTTGCTTCCGGATGGGCTATTGTGCGTGTGGCCTAGTTTCGAAATTGATTAAATTCAAATTCTGTCTCCAATTTAAATAGCGCTGCACGGGTAAACAGGGAATCGTTAACAAGAAAATACATTTTTGTGGTAGACTTTTGCGTCGATTAGCAAGACATTTATTTACGTACTTGAATGAGTGTCTTCTCTTACGATCAGTTCGTAAGATTGGGTACAAAGCAAATTACACATGTACGCTAATACATTTATTTACTTTATTTTTTGCAATTATTGCATCATGTAACGTCAAAGCCATTCCATTTAGATATTTATTGCTAAGTTAGTAATACCACACGTAACAGTTAATACATAAATTACAACTTGAGTAAAATCACAAGAAAGGTCAACTATTTGATGTTGCTTGATTTGTACATTTATGCCAGGTTGGCCAAAAAGATTGCATGCTTAAGCTTCAAAATTTACAGTTGTGTTGTGTTAAGGTTGGTGTTTAGATTTCCTGGCGCCGCCCGCACCCAATTGAAGTGAAAGCGATTCAATTTTTCACAGAGAGCGTATAATGGATTTTTATTTCCGATAAAGTTTCCAAGTTTCAAATGTTCTTTCTTATTTTGTAAATCGAGGGACACGACCTTCCCCTTTGCCTGAACGTTTACCTTCCAAACTGTTTTTGTAATTTCATCTTGGCGGGAATCAGATTTACTCCGACCCGAGGGAAACTCTTTCCTGGATGAGTCTGGGTAGATGGGTTGAGGTTATGGTTTGACGTACCAAACTATGTACGCTATTTTATTACGTATTCGTCCGTATGTGTATTTGGCATGTGGTTCTATTATTCTGTCCTACACTTTTCACTCGTTCGTTCATAATACAACAGAACGGACGGATGGACGAAGGCAAGAGTCCCTATCTGACACCTCCAGACTCGGAGTGAAAGGAAGATTGAAATGATGAAAGACGTGGCGTGGCTTATCTTGTTCCTCGACGTTTCCCCCTTCCTCTTTTTGCCTTTTATTGGAAATAAGAAGAGAACAAATCGATTTCTGATTGCTGACTTGCAAAGAGGCTGTCTTCCTCATTATTTGTAAAACCTCAACTCCCGGCCTCTTTCCTCCTCGCAAATTGTACGCACAACACTTGCACTACTACTGCCGTAAGTTAGTAAGTGGATCAGTCAAGAAGCCCGGCCAAAGCCAATGCAAAGCATGGTCTTGGGTTGCCATGTTTTTTGTGTAATTTAACACAGGATTTTGGTTATTGGATCCTCCCGCCGTTATCTTTCTTAGATCTATTGTTGTTTCAATGTCAAAATTCTGTGTCTTCAAATTGTTAGCATCCCACGAAATGGAGGAACACGCCGACCTTTGAATAAATGTACATAAATACGCTACAATTTGAAAAATCGAATGGCGTGGACATAAGAAATAATTAAAATAGCACTCGAAATAATTGCACCGTTTATTTGTGGGCAAAGTACTTCATGCCAACAACCACGAAGCACAATGCTTTTTACATTTGGATTCTCCGCCTCCCCATAATCTCTTTTCCATTGAACGGGTACGTCATTCTAATGGAAGATCAATTTAAGGGGGAGTGAACCCCTAACCCAGGAGTGATGCCAGTAATCACGCTATGAAAAAGGAGTTAAAGAAAAAGGAATATCGACATACGCTACGTTCGCAAAGCAGAACAAGGAACTTGAAGGCAGGCGGGAATGAAATATTTTTTTATGCGAGTACTTAGGACGGAGGAGGAAACGGGAAGATAAAAAAAGGTGATGCATTTGGTTCATCGTAGTCGTCGTAATAATAATACTTCTTGGATTTCAGATCAGATCCGAATGAAGGGAGGAGCTCCTTCCAGGTTTTCAGCAAGTACTTAGTTTATGGAGTGGGTTCTTTACGAAAGGAGAACGAATTCGGATTTTGTTGAGTGAGTGGATGAGAATAACGAGGATGCAAATGTGTAATGGGGGGGGGGGGGGATCTTCCATTCCATTTTACATAAGCCACACGACTACATTATTTTCTCCCTTTTTTGAGTGAAACCAGAAGCTTCTTGGCTTTCATTCAACTCCCCGTGCTTTATTTTTAATCTCCCATGACTCCAACTCCCTCCGTCACTTTTATTGTTTTCCATCCATTCAACATTTCAATCCTTTTCCTCAGAGCGTCCTTGCAGATCATTTGGTTTTGTTCTGCATTGTGTGCGGGCAAATAAAAGGCAAAGGCATTCCTTCAATTCCCCTTTTGTTCACCTGCTTCTCTTGTCTTCTTTGTACGTACGGATGCGTGCATGGACTCCGTGGAATGAGTATTTATTATGATTGTCTATTCCGTGTATGAAATCCAATGCATTTCACACTCCCGCTTCTCTAGCTCAACTTCTTTTGTCAAGTAATTAAATTAATGAGGTTTGTAATTTCTGGATGACGGATTGGTTCCCTGGAAGACATTCCTTTCCCGACGGAGTTAAACCAGGTGGCTTGACTCAGGAATTAGTATCCGGAAATGTATTTTTACGATTCCAATGAGGAAATGTGTAGTTTCTAAACCGAATCTCTCACATTTATACATTTGCTTATTGTATTAAACTCAATTTTAAAAATCAAAATTTCTGCCAGCTAATTTTCTAACTGTTATGAAGAAATTTGTAAGATTTGCCGAATCTCAATTCTCAAAATCTGGAGACGGGAACGGGATATGAGTGATTTCCTACAGCCAGATCGTTAAGTCCTTAATTTCTGGTTATTTAAAATTTTGTATTCTCCCGTCATTCTCCTCAACTTTGAATCTCCTTTGAATTGGATGCTTCTCGAGTGCCCTCCAGGCATCATCGGCCTCCCGTTTTATTGTAATTAAGTTTTGGGGTCTTTTATTTACCTTTTCAAGTCGGGCAAATGCCGGAAGGCCTTAGGTCCCCTCCAATGCATTGTGCACTCTTGGAATTAATCTTGTCCTTTCGCACGTCTGCCTCTAGAGGTTTTGTCATCCGACAACGAAGGCGATGCGAAGTCGACTTTTCCTTCCCTTGTTGTTTTAGCATTTTGATTTCGTAAAGCTTCTCCTCACAATAATACTACTACCCGGTTTCCTTTTGGGTAACTCTATCTTTCCTCCACTCACTCGACCTCCTTTCCCCGTTGTCACCTTAATGAAATTTCGTTTCCAGGAGGCGTAGTCTCTTCCTCCAAGGGAAATTCCATTGATTACTGAGCAATTAAATTAGACGGGCAACGTTTGGCAGCGGCTAATCAATTTTTCCTACCCCTCCCGGGTATAATAGTAGCAAACGGCTCCGGAACCGCAACAAAGTTATTGGGCAGAGACAATGAATGGATTTAGCGGTTCGGAAATTGGGTTTCTCGAGCGTAGGCGTTTTTTGGTTGTCCCAATGGGTGGTGCTCATTGCCAGCGGTCATTTACAGATTGGGCATGCAACATGCGGTACAATGAAAAGGAAATTGGATTAAGTCCAGAGCTCGGGTGCAGAGTTACAAATTCTAGAAGTAAACGTACACAAAAAGTACAAAAAACAAAATAGACACAATAGTATTGTGAAAAAAGCAAAACTGTAGGATAATTTATTTGGAAACTCGTCAAAATTTGAGGAAGGAATCAAAATTTAGTCATTTTTAGGATATGCTTTCATCGACTCCTTGAAACTTTCAATATGGGAAACGAAGTATCCAGACGGGTCGTAGGTGTAGTTACCCGGTAAATCATAGGCAATTTTAAGAAATGAATAAGGTATACTTTGATTTCCAGGTTGTGCAGGTTTATACTTATGTGCCAAATGCTGCGGCTCAATCGGTTCTGTGGATTTCGTCTTGTCTGGATAACCAACCACTTGAATGGACAGTTTTCGAAATTTTCTTCCATTTGGAAGTAGATAATTGTCAAACATTTCGAGAAGGGTCGCATGCTCTTTCTGTGTGATGGAAGCCGGACATGCGCATGACCTTTTAGGAAATGCCGCCTTGTAGCACCCGAATTTACGGCGGAAGTTTGCTAGGAATTCGTCAATCCTTTCGTCCACGTAGCCGGTCGTGTGGTGATTAGTTTGTGGTGAAACTGTAATAAAGAGACCACTTGCTCCGAAATAATGCCAGCTGTTGACATGGGCAACGTAGCTTAGTTTCTCCACAGTCCTGTAGAAATTGAAGGTTCAGCTTACTTTTACAAAACAAATCTGCTTATATTTTACTTACCTTAAAATAATATTTATACCTAAGTTGATGAAATGCGCAGGGTTGAAGAATGAGGCTTAATGTATCCAAAAGGTCTTTAGACTCTTCATCCAAAACCCCAAATTGGTATTGATTGACGACTTCAGAGTAATGAGTATTAAAATTATTCGCCTTCACACGAAGACACCGGTCTCCAAGTGGAAGCATCATGGCTCGATTTTGATCCCACCTCCTGATGCCGCTGTTGCGCAATGCTCCGTACTTCATGCCATTTAAATAGTCGGCCACGTCTAGGCCATGTCTTTCCGAGAAGCAACCAACCAGCTTTACGTAAATTTTCATTTGTTCCTTATATGTCCCAATAAATCTTTTCAAATCGACAAAGTCCATACCTGCAAAAGTCCAAACCATTATTTACTCTGAAAACGTAATAAATCCTTGCAATAATTTCTGAGGTTTTCTTCATTTCTTACTTGCTGCCGCCCGTAGAGTCTCCTCCGCCAAAGTATGTTCCATAAACGATGTATACCGCGATAAACCGATTGACACTGCCTTCGAGTCCAAATTACTATTGGTGGAATTCTGAACCAGTGTGGCTTGGAAATCCAAGAAGTCCGCTTTCTGCAAGGACTTCTCCATCTGGTCAAAACTTTGTAGGATTTTTAAAATGAGCACCGTTTGGTTTTCAGATGGTCCGCTTAATGCATAGCACAGTCTATCCCCAACTACGTCACACTCAAGGTAAATCCCAGCAATCCCCGCCTGATGAAATGATTTCCGAAGTAAATCATGGAAAATCAAACCCCAAATCTGAAATAAAACCCGGCCAACTTCTTGTTGTTCTAAAACCGGGGACCAGAGTTCCAATCCTGACACGCCGAGTGGTAGAGTTCCCTTCACACACAACTGGGCCTTCACATAATTGACGCAAGCCTTCTGATTTTTTAGTAAACACTTCCCAACTTTCTCCTCCGGCACATCTTGTTCCTCGAATGCACAGTTCAGATTTTTAACTATAAACGGATTGTCTTGATCCATGTCTCGGAATTCCTTATAAATCCCCACATTTTCCAGCTCCTTGTAAAACTTCTCGTTCAGATCCAGGACAGTGTACGGAGTCTTGTACCATTTTTCTGTAAATCTTTCCCCCACGGTTTCCTCTAAATTCTTTGAACACACAATTACGTTCATATTTCTTGGTGTAATCCAGCTAATACACTCTTCAATCAAGTCCACATCAAAGTCCGTCACAAGTTTCTTGGAGGTTAAGATGTACTTTTGGTCCTCCAGTCCTTGCATACAGCATGAGAGCTTCACAATAGACCATAGATCCCTCGTAGATGGTTCGTAGTGAAATTTATTTGCTCCGATTCGTCTCATGTTGTTGAACACCCTCTCATCCGCCCCAGTCTCGGATATCTTGGCAAAATATGAGAAAACGGCCTTGAGGACGTCACAAATCTGTTCAACTCCAACCTCTGTCAATCCAATGATAATTGAGAATGGGGAGCAGAAAAGTTCCAACCCAAGCTCTGTGGAGGTCAGATTTGTAAAGATGACGTAGTAGGCCCAATGCTTTGACCGAAGATAAGCATTTAAATTGCTGTCGGGCCCGAAAAACTGTTGCAAATACAGGAGCGGTTTTGTACAATGATCATTGATAAACTCCGGAGGTAGAACCCACGTGAGCAAGGCAAGATGACGCTCAAAGGACGGGATACATGCATAAAATCGACAAAAGTCGTCCGTGTCAAATGGATTACCAAATTTCTTTTGAATGACTTCATTTGGCTTGGGTAGGATTGAGGAGGGGATGCCGGAGAAGGAATTTCTTACGATTTCTGCAAGGTCATCCAGGGGAAGAGCGGCTTTGATGACGAGGGTCATGTAGTTGGCTGCGTAGTGACGCTTCTTCCACTCGCACAATTTTGTCGCCAAATCCGAGCGTTTGAGAGATGCGGAATTCCCACAAGAAAAGGCAGTGGCGGGATGACCCTCCTTCGCAGTCGTGCAAAGGAGTTGCCAAATCCGACTTCCATCGTGGACTTCCTTCAAACTGTACTCCGAATCCACGGTTTGAACCTCAGCCTTGATTAATTTGTGATCCATATTGGCAAATCCAACGGCGTCTCCCAACATGTCCACAGCTGTTGTGAAGCGATCATAGCCTGTTTGAAATAGTTTCAAAAAGTTGGTTTACAAGTTGTGGGAGATAAGGATTAAGGATATATTAAGGATTTATCAATGTGACTCTGCTCGTATTGTTATAAGGAATGCTTTTAATGACGTTAATAAATAAATCCACAATCCGCAATAAATAAATGTGCTCATTTACATGGTTAAACTTTGAATGTTCAAAAAACTGCTTGAACAAGGTCCTACATTTAATAAATAGCTAATTCCAATCACCAAATGGTTTGATTAAAATCAGCATGCGCTTTTAAATGACTTACCCGACAAACCCAAATCCATTTGAAACATATATGAGGTATGAGCTCCAAAAGTGCACGCATTCCAGCTCCCTTCGCAGTGCTGGATGTGCTGGTATAGTTCCAAGGCACGTGGATATTTTTTGGAGCCCAAACTGACGACGACATGTTCACAGAGATGGGCCAGGCCCGGGAAATCCTTCGGGTTGTGGATTGACCCCACGCCAACGGTCAGGCAAACGCAAGCATGTCTGTCGGGATCAGCATCAGGCAGGTGGTCCCAAGTGGTAGCTGGAATGATCTTTGACCTTTTTGAACAGGGCTCCCAATCCTCTTCTTCGTCAGAGTCACCTTTTTCGGATTCATCTGAGCCTTCTTCTCCGGAGGGCGGCAGGCCAATGAATTTTTGATTAAACTCTTCAACTTGGACCAGAATCCCGGTTTTCGGATTGATTCGTCCGAAGTCCAAATCCGACTCATATTCACAGGTGGAGATTAGGAGGGCCTTCAGGCCGTTGGGAAGGACGAGCGATAAATAATCACAACAGTCAATGGGGGACTTAATGATGAGGGACTCTGAGCCTTTGTGTCGACTCCCGCACTTGGAATTTGAATTCTTCCTTCCCATATTTAGCCGCGGGCCGTTGTTCTGGCGTCGGACTTAATTATCTTTAAATTTGGATTCTTAGGATCTAAATTTTTATACTACACTGTGAATTTTGCAAAAAGGTCAAAAAAATAAAATATTTCCCGTAGATTCTGGCGCGTTGTGGTGAATAGGTCGCACTTTCTACTTTGTTTACTAAAATTGCATTGAAATGGTTTCATCCAGGTGTTACCCTAGAGATGTTGGATTGGTCGATTCATGAATGACCAACTTATTGCAAACTCCTTCAAAAGGCTGTGGTAAAATACGTGAAGTTGAGTAGTGGAAATAGTGCAGTGCATTTTGCAAATCATCACTCTGCCTAGGACGAAACTGGAATCTTCAAGCTAGTTAACATTTTATAAGTTTCCATATTTCAGATTTATTACCAGACTTTGGGCATAATTTCATTCGTGATTCAGTTGATTCAACTTCAATTTCGACACAACCATTTCCGTTACAGAAATCAGAAGTGCTCCTTTACAATACTAGTGACTAGAAGCTAGGCATTTTTATTCCACCCAATGATTGCTTCAATTTAACTCAAATCGATAAGCAATTGCAATGCAATTACTGGGTAAGAACTTGAAATAATAAAATCTAACCCAAGGTGCTTGACCGATCAGGCTTTTTAGTTTATGTAGAGATATGTGACGACCTTAACATCAGATGGTGTGAGTTCTTTTATGTAAATTTTACTTGAATAAGGCAAACCAAAGAACACTAGAATTCATTGATTGTTATGTCGGAGCATGGCAAACCCCTGCACAATTCCCCCCCTCCCTCCTCTCTCATTGAATGAATGGGGCTTGTGCTCACGGCATGGCATTGTCATTGTACTGTACGTGAGCTGCATTGTATTAGAAAGAAAAGTGTTCAAATGAAGAGATAAAGTGGTTTTCCATTTTAACATTTTAACAAGCAAGGCGGAGGCGGGAGATGAAATGAAAAATACGGGAGCACTTTTTCTCATCCTCGCCTTGCACTCCATTCTCAATCATTTTCCCGCCGGCGGGGGTTTAATCCAGTGTTACCATTCTGGAATTATTCTGTAGCGTAAAAATGACAAATGCACGACATACGACTACTGCCACTGCTGTCGCTAGGAGCCATCAAACAAGATTCATCCCCAACATGGGGTATTTGACCTCTCCCCTTAACCTTTCCTACGTGTTCTCCAGTTTGCAATGTATTTCCTCCATTTCCTTTCCACCGGCATCACTCACTCCAAGGAACTGCCTGCCATCCGTTTTTGGCTCTTATTCAAGACACCCGAGTTTTATTTTTAATCTTTCCCGCTTGCTTCGTTTTATTGTCTTCCACTTCCATTCCCCGAATATTTTTTTCCGCCTTAATTTTAGACTTTGGCCCTTTTTCATTCTTTTTCGTATGTTATGTGGCACGCTTCAATGTGTCCATTCATCTCCATACCGGAATGGCGTCTAAGGCAAATGATAGGGCCAGACCAATATACATATTTTACGTCCGTCTCTGATATGCACGGGTAATCTGAACTTAAGGATTTTGGGGGTGCCCTGGCTTACAAGAGAGATACGGAAGCGGAGCGGGTTACGTACGGATGCCCGTTACGAACCGAACGGGGCGGGAGCCAATGGAATGGAACGTGTGACACAATGTGAAATTGCAAGAGGCAAGGAGACATATGCCCCTGTCATTTCCTTGCCAAAAATCCCTTGACTAAATAAATCAGCGAGACCTCTTGTCTCCCGTACAAATACATGGACGGGGCGGGGAGTGGAGCCGGGATTCCGAACAGTGCAATTAAACTCCGCATACTGAACACACACCACACGAGGGATCCCGGGCTCCTTCCAAATATTTATGCACCCACAACGACGGAATAAAGAAGACGACAAGGTTCGCCACGCACTTGTCAAGGAGAAAACCCGGGTGTGTTGTGTGTAATTTGGAAGTAGTTGGGAATTCGGATCCGCCGAGTGAGGCACTGGAAGATATGCGGAGGCACCCATTGTGGTTCATGCATGCCAAATACCTTGTTTACTCCCCGAATTCATTTGCTGGGATAGGGTGTGGGGTTTGTGACAGTGTAACTTTATCAAGCTAGTTCAAACCGATCTGACTTTTGTATTGTATTATACGGCGTAATTTAATATTAATGCTAATCGGAGGTTGAAGCCGCTGTTAGTGAAAGTTTTTTGAAGTTTTTTGAGTCAAGCAACTTTATTTGCAATCTCGTCTTGCTGTTGTACTGTTTCTAAGAATTTTGTATTTGAAAACTTTAACATTTACTCAAGTAACTATTTAATGGTTGGTCATCTATTTTTAACTACACTTCATACTTTCATACTGAATTAACTTAATTCAGCGTTTTAATACTGATATTTTGTTAAACACAAGCTTCATATCAAAACTTGGATTTAAACCCCCTGTGTACCATTAAGTGATGTACTGCGTTGAAATGCATATGTATTCTATTTATTTAAACCTAAGCTAGCTCCCGGCCTTCGCACGAGCCCATTTAATGTAGTTTAGGAATTGTAAAGTCTAAACGTATATGAGGAATTCCAAGCACGTCCAGTTCAATACGCTTGAAATTGAAACGTCAATCGAGATTGGAGCTCCATGCATGCGATCTTGACAGAGATTAAAATATCTGTTTTCTCCAAGACGTGATCTGCATACACAATCATTTTCTCTTTCCACCCATCCCACATTTAGCACAATGCACAATGCGGCCTAGCTTCAGGAAATGGCATGGCATGGGAATTACAATGCTTATGCGACGGAAGACAGGGAAGGGACGTGGCCTGAGTTTTTGGTCCTCGTGTCCTTTCGTGAATGGAAGACTTGATTTCAACTACGGCGAAGGACGAAGGGAGAAAATAGTGGAAAGCACGCACGTTTGCCTATAAACAACACCATGCCGGCTTTCACCAAAATTCAAACACTTGAGTTCCTTCCTGGCCCAACTTTTGTCTCATTCGAAATGTCTTGGTCTCATTATTCAAAGTTACTGGGCTGACAAATTCCCAAACTACATGTTCTTGTGGAGTTTGGTGGATAATACGCCGAATTCGCATGTAAAATATTGAACGCTCTTAAAAACTACCAATCTTCACCATTCAATCATCGAACCTTTGGATGCGTTTCCTTTATGAAAGTTTTAAAAATAAATATTAAACGGTAGCTCACTTATATAACACCTGTTCTAATTTGTTGTTTTTGTTTCCAATTTTATCATAATATTGTATAATATCCAATAATATCGCTGATATAGCTTGGAAGTAATGATAAGCAAAAAGTAATTTTGCAACTCTCAATTCTGAATTTTGAATACAAACTGTTAATGTGTATCAACTATTAAACTGGGCTGATTTATTACACAACTTCACATTTTTTGTATTTCTTACCCGACTTCCAACACGACAAGACGAACGCGACTTCTGACTCAAAATAATAGCAAGCCTTTGGCAAAAATTTCGCTTACATGCTAAAGTTAAATCCACCTAAATCCAGAATCCAGATTCTTTCCCTGAAACTCATACATGCAAACTCAAGAATGTAAATGAAATGCCGGGACATAAAAATTGCTGGTGATGCATGACCAAGATCCTTCAACCCCCTACGCAACACAGCCAAGCATGGACCTTTTCATTTTAATAATCTAAAGAAGAAGACGGAGGCCCGGCCGGTCTAACAGCAATTCCAAATAGAAGACGTCGAGGGTTTTAGCTTTTTGGATGCTGGATGCTGTGCTCGGCTGTGAATAAATTATGCATTCGTTGGAGTCATCTCGTCAAGGCTTTCCCAAACTTTTTAGTAAATTAAAAACTCTAGAAAAAAACGAGTGTAATAACTGCATTATTAAATATTCGGTATACGCGCGGCACACACATGGATGCAAGGAACGCAATGTGTGGCCTCAGGCAAAGCAAGGCAACGCATTGCAATGCAATGCATGTATTAAATTTTCCTTTACGTAAGCGGATGTATACAGAACTTGATCCAATGCAATGTTGTGGAGAAATTCTGCACTCCGAGAATCCGGTATCATGTTCGTTTTTGTTTACTTTCCCTCCTAGCGAAATTTACCACCGCCGCATCCGCTGAGCACAGGAAATTACAAAGGAGCTCCCAAACTGAAGAGCAAGCATATTTTATGGAGCTCATAAAAAAAGAACTCAAGGAAAAGACGGATGCCGATGTGAAATGTGAACATGATACAACTGCTACTTGTTTTCCACTTTGCAGTGGATGCTGTCTAAATAGGTAGTTTGTCTACGGGAAAGATGGTTTCCACCTTGTAACTGGGTAAATACTACGACCACGACGGTTCTGTGAGGGTAAAATTAGAAGAGGGATGTATGCATGGATTCTTCGAAGGCTAGTAAATACTAAACTTACAAATTTTTTAAATTGCATCACTAATTAACTTGTGACGGTCCTGTTAACAAAAGCATTGCAAGTACGACGTGAGGCAGATATTTCTCGTAACGAAAAAAAATCAAATTTTTGGTTACTGTGAAACCGCAGGATTATTCGATAAATGTGTCGATTTCAGCCACCACCACAGGTGGCAGTGCGTTAATTAATGAAGTGAATTATATATAAACTACATAGTATATCTCCCTGTGATAAAGAATGTTCGATTTGAACTACAAATCGGCACTTCGGTGTTTTGGATTGGAATTATTACTGATGAGTTTTTACTACGAGATCTGGTTGGACTTGAAACATTTGTATTTAGCATTTACCGATTCTGATGTTTTCAAAACAGCGATTCTGACTTCATGATTCGAATGATTTATTTGATGAATCATATTTAAAAACTCAGAAAGGCTGATGATCATACCTGAAATGTGAACATGGCACAACTGCTGCTGCGGGTTTTCATAGTACTAGCCGTCTTAACTTTTTACAATCTGTCTACTGGAGACAGAAACTTGGTTGATGAATTCCAACTGGTTACCTAATATACATGTGACGTGCTGAAAAAGGTGGATCTTGTACTTTCCTGGAATCCGAGAAATCATTTTACGATGTTTTTGTTTACGGGATAGGACGGGATGAGTGGAATGAGTATAAAATGAAAGGAGTTATGACTTCCTTATGTGTGAATTCATTTCGTTTACGACCGGGAGAAACAATGTTTACGTTATAATATCCCGTTTTTAATATGGCATTTATGGGCGCTGGTGCAGTATTCTATTCATTCAACTGAGTTTAATGCAAGACATTGTTTATTTGTACGCCGGTTGTAGTTTTTATTGTTTAAAGTTTTATTTCGGCGAATTAACAGTTACGTAAACTATTGCTGCTCCTGTTATGTTCTTTTGTCTCCAATTCAAATCTTATTTGAACATCGCGACCGAATGTATTCACACTGTCGTCGTCGTCTGAAACAAAACCTTAAAATGTCACCCTTAGATTAATGCCAGTCTTCTTTGCATTAGTAGTTGTCATTGGATTCTCGGAAATAAATATCATTTCAAATACCCGCGATAAGGGCTCCTGATACAAATACAACTAGGAATCAATAGTTTAAATATATTTATGAATTTATGTGCTATTTCTCGTCATGCACTCCACTGTATATGTACTATGTATAAAGATATCAAGGGCCGTCAGAGCGATAACTTAATTTGATGTGGCAAAAGCTCTCAAATTTGCAGTTGGAATGCAATATGAGTTGATTTTGCAAAGGCTGTCTACACTTCAAGCAAACGGGTAGTACACTGCTAGTAACCAGACAGGTTCCGAGTTAATGAATAGCCCATGCTTTACATTATGCACAGTGCATTCCATGCACGCCAAAATTTAAATTTGTAAAACCCAACTTGGTCTTAAGCTGTACTAAAGCTCGAACATTTGGCGTCTCCTATCTTGCCGGTGATAATGTAGCAGCAAGTTACATGGCTAAAAAATTTAATTTTCTTGTTTACGTTATAACTAGTTTATTCTTGACCCAAATTTTTCACATATGTCAGCCGCCAAATTTGTAAAAGTCCGCCTGCCATTCAGCAGTGTATTGGTAGCGTCGTCGGCAAAAGAGTGACTTGTCTGCGAAACATATTCTTTTGACGCCCGACCTGCCCGCCGCATGGGACTCTTCAACTTGAAGCAGCAGGATCTTGCAAAACTGGAAACGGCAAAAAGAAGTTGGCCAACGTTTCGCTTCCAGTTCCTCTCATCCGCGCCGCGGTGAAATGAAATGGGTTGGTTGGTTATGTGTTAGTTGTTGAGCTCCGGATTTTGACAGTGAGAACTCACAGGGTCATCAATCACGGGATTCCTTCCGCTCCTTCGACTCCCCTCCCTCCATGATGACAATGACAGACATCATTTGGATCAGGTCAAGTGTACTTCTTCTTTCCAGACGGAATCCTATGTATGTTTCACTCCCTTTTGCCCTTATCCCGCCTCTCCACTCACTCCAGGATGGACGGCTACATTTCTCCAGAGCCTTCCCCAAAAAAATACGTAAAAAAAATCATGCTGTGCTGACAGACACTTGCAGGACGACTGACGACGGGTGAAATTCGTATTTGTCAAAGAAAAACCTGGCCGACCGCCGACGACTGACTAAATTCAAAAGGATTTCCCGCCCATGCATACATGCATGAGAATTATGGACGTGACGGTAGCATAGCGGTGCGGTGGTCGCCTCAAATATTCTGAAAATAACGCCAAGAATAAAGGAATAATACACACAATACAAAACTGCAAGGTTGGGCTTCCTTTCTTTGCTTTATTTGCACATTGTATTGTAGTAGGTTTGCATGAGTGCACAAATATAATCCCGGTCATGACGCGGGCATTTTGCCTTTGTTCAAAAAATTCAAATCTGAGGAAACCAGACGACACAGACTGGAGAAGGGGGAAGATTTTTTTGAGAAATGAAGCCAATAATATGATTTGAAATGTCGATGTGTGAGCGTATGCATAGGTATAGTGTGAAATTGTTAAAAAGCGTGCGTGCTTTGTGCCAGATTCTGATTCTACATACAAATGTACGAAGGGGATATATTTTCCGGAGCCCTGCCCTGATTTTTAGAAAAGGATCTTGTTATTTTTATAACACATCACATAGCATAGCATTTCATTGCTTACTGTGTTTGGATCTGCGGTTTGGCATGGAGGACAATAGAAATTGAAAATCCACCGAATGAGATTCTGGGTCAAAGCAATGCAGCAGCAGCGCAAAGTTTGGCATTGGCACGTACGACGCGACGTACGTACGTATTGGATTTGCGGATTATATTCACAGGGCGGTGGGTTTGATTTGTGGGGTGATTTGCTTGGAATTTAATTCAGTTGGAATTTTGCAATGTACGTAGTCCTATCCTTAGAGCATGAAAAATTGCTCCCTCCTTGCCTGGAGTCAAAGATTTATGGTTGCAAAAACCAGCTACGATTCTTTCACTAGATTTGTAAATACGTGTTTTGAATGGGCGACACCAATCTAATTTTTGTCTAGAACTTGGCCCGATAATCTACGTATGAAACTTTGAAAATACATATAATTTAATTATTTAATTTATTTATTTGTGGCTTATATATGTAATCGTATAATATTTTGATGATGAATGAAATGAAAAATGAATGAAAATGAAAACGTTCATTATATTATAATGAACGTTTATAACAGGAACCCCGAAACTGGCACTAATTTTAATCGGAGGAGAACGAAAGCTTTTAAACCTACAGTTGAATTGATAAATCCGTTAAAGATAGCAAAAACTTACTGGAATTGAACTCAGCAAAATGTGTATTCATAGTCTATTAAAATTTTGAGAAAGTGCGTGTTCTTGAAGAAAAGTCCTACATATAATTCAAGGGGAATAGCGACTGTCTCAGAAAATGTCACAAATGGACAGGATCGTTGACAGAAACGGGCTTTCCTTTCCCTGAACGAACGCATGTTTCCTTTTTCTTGGCAGAGGAAGGGCCAGCGCGATGCCTTCGCCTTGGCAGAAGTGGTACTTTGAAGAAAATAAGACTAAAATCCAGGAAAGGAGGAGAAAAAGTGGGAAACAAATGGAGTTCTATTTCCAGGAGATCCATCACAGTGTCTGGACCAAGGAGAAAACGATTTATTTATGTGGAAGGGTCGACACGCGGCGGATGAAGAGGCCACGGCATCCATCTGCCTGTCCGGACATTTACCAGTGCGTCCCATCGCAATGCAATGGAATGGAAAAGGAAAGTAGACCGTGGTTTTGGCTCCCGAATATCAAATGACAAATTCGAAATAACCTGTCCTCCGTGTCCTCTTTACAAGCGGCAATTTGGGGACAAAAATGAGTTACATTTAAGGAAGTCATTTTCTTGGCACGGGTTGTAAAGAAGAAGTCAGACCGTCCGACATAGAGTAATTTGGTGTTTCGGGACACGGCAGGTAGCCATCCTTTTTTAGACGATTCCGCCGTCCTGTGTTTCCAGTCACTGACATATTACAGCAAATAGGTAGATCAAACCCACCAGAAGTGTTTTGTTTGATCTACCTTGGCAAATTCTTTATTTCTATGTAAATGATATCAAAAACGCATCCGAAACAAGAAGTGAATTCAATTATCGCCGTATAGAATGTTTACTAATAATACAAAAATTTCAACAATGTTAGCTTTGTAGATAGTGTTAATAGGGTATGCTTGGATCAGTAAATTGAAATTCAGATTATATATAAGCATGTAAATGACCGATTAGAAGCCGGGGCTTCTATTTAAAATCGACACCTCGAGACGGGGCTTGTATTGGGATCGAGGCTTCTATTTGGGCAGAGGCTTCTAATAAATAATTTCAAACTAAGAGTAGCATACTAAGTTTTATTTAGTATAAAACAACTCAAGTTCACTTTAAAATAATAAATGAAAGCTAACTTTAGTTATCCGAGTCAGACGCACATTAAGGAAGTCCGTTATCAAAACTAAAATACCCGCATAATGGAAATTAGCGAGTGGGACATAGAAACACGGGAGGCTTTTATTTGGGACGGGGCTTCTATTAGGGCAGGGGCTTCTATTCCCAGAATTCACCCACACACGGGGCTTCTATTCGGAACGAGGCTTCTATTTGGGCAGAGGCTTCTAATCGGTCATTTACGGTATGTATTATGCATACGTACGGGCCCGTACAGGTCATAAAACTCATTTCTAAATTCCACTACGTCATACTTATTAAAAACAAAATCCGGCGTCAAAGTTAGCCACACAATATTCCTAAACTGTCTTATGATGTGAATGTAGTTTCACGCATACGACGACACACATAACGCAAATTTGTGATTTACATACAAATATGTCATGCTGTGTCGACGACGCGACAACGACGGGACAATTACTAACATTTAACACGAACACGTGCCATAAAATTCCTAAAAGTTGACAAGGTTTTCCTGGCATTGCCATTACCATTGCACTGCTCTGCTGCG
>JAAXYW010000789.1:0-29349 GCA_036851895.1 Orthonychiurus folsomi | reverse complement strand
ACCATTTCCGCTTTTTTTTTGACGGGAGTTGATGACGACCAAAGCCAAATCAAGCTTAGAACCTTACCCGTAATTATTGGAGCTTGGCTATTGTATTTGGAAATTGTCCATTGTATTCTGTCACCGCATTTTTTACCCGGAGCTTATTGAGGCTCGGAAAATTCTCATGCAATTATGTTTAGTCTGATAAATAAAATGAAGAAGTCAGGATTTGTGTTTACTAAAGGCACTACCAGCAGAAAACTTGGTTAAACTAATTCCAAATAGGAATTATGTTTAAAAGTCAAAATGAATACAATTTGGAGTATTACAAAGAGATCATAAAGAAATTACTAAGCCAGTCAACAATCAAAATCAGACTCAACATCCACACAAACTTAATATAAACTGTTTAAATTATGCCGGAGACATCATATATTCTATATCCGCCCTGCACACCCCCTGGTACTTAATATTTCACTCCAGATTTTAGATTAGCTGAAACTGAGGTCTCAACACTTCCCGCGTCGAATCTGGTACGCGACTCCACTGTTAGAACAGAACATAATGTTAGGGTTGAAAAAGTTGTACGTTTTGAACAACACAAAATACATACGTCACTTCATGATCATGGATGATAATGGATTGAAAGGGAAAGGGCAAAATCCACATTATTTTGGGAGGGAAGGAGGATTTAAACGATGTGGGGAACTAGAGTACACATGGGTAAGTAGAGTAGGAAGTAAAGTGTAGGGATGTCATGTCAAGTTGCATGTGAATGTAATAAAAGGGCAGGTAAAAATATATTGTCCATATAACCCGGCCACCACCACCACTACCACCGACCACTAACTTCCGCCTTACAAAATCTAAACAAACGAACTTTGGTTGAAGCCACAGTCAGTACAGGTCGGGAATGGACGTCTGGTGAGCAGAGACAGGTCCTTACCAACATGTGGATTCAGTCCGGCCAACCTTTTGCCACCAATCGCGTCCATATGGGGATTCAGGAAGTGACAGTTGGATGTGTGACATGGAAGTATTTCATATCCGAAAAAATCCTCGGACTCACCCCATTCCTCCCTCATTAAAATTTTGCTCTTGTTTTAAATCCTTATCTGATCTCTGCGTTTGGATTTATAGTCCAGGTTTAACGGACTGGCTATGTTCGCAGGCACGAGCACACACCCGCATGCAAAACTTAGCTTCATATTTAAATTCCTACAGGAGATAAGAATCTCGACAAGGCAGAGTTGTTGCTCAGCCCTGGTCCACAATTGTTAAAATTTTAATTTGTTATTGCCAATTTCAATGGGGTACTTTCGGATTCAAATTCCATCATTAAGTTTACCAGAGTATTATGTCATTTCTCATTAAGATCTTTGACCTATACTATAATCAGTCCAGCCACGATTTAACTTTAAATTTTACAAATGCTTTGTTCAAAAATAAGTCAAAATGGTTGCAGGACTTGACAACATGAACCCAATCATGAAAATAAAATTGACTAGTAACCTGTCAAAATGTACACAAGGCCTAGACTAGTCTGTCATTAAATCCGATAATAGATAAACCAGGGGTTTAATTGGTTGTAATTAAAGAAATTTTAAATTGAGTTTGTTAAAATTTAGGAAAGGGGAACATGATTTATGACTCATTGAAGGAAGGGAGGGAACAGACTTGGAAGTGTTTGAGCACGCAAGGATAGGGGCTAAGGCTCGGCTGTCAAGACATGGATCCATGCATACATATGTGTTCAAAATCGTGGCTTTCCTTCAAAAAGAATCAGGAAACAGACGGGTGAAATATGTTGTCCAACTTCAAAAGACTTTTCGGATATTATTACCTCCACACTCACACGCATTTGAAGGGAAAGAAGCTAGACCATATTGTCTAGCCCATTAGATTTTCCCGGGGAAGAACTAAGAAGAAATGGAGCAACAATACTTGAAATAGTTGATGACCAGGAAACAGGTATTAATTAAATTGAATCCGGAACAGATGCGCATGCATTTTCTATTTCTCCTATTCAACTTCTCCGGGACTTCCGCACTTGGGAATGGAAAAAACACGCCAACCAAAACCCAACACACTTTTATTTTATCTGCATGGGAAACCAGCATGACAGAAAACAGAAAAGGAAGGGTTTATACTTTGTCCTGTAGTAATTTTAAAAATGTATCACATGGACACATTTGAGGAAACTAAAATGTAAGGAAGGTTTTTGTTAGGATTATTATTTGCGTGGGGGGAAAAGAAAGGAAAAACACTTCTCCGCGCTTCGCTGCCTCTCAAATACATTCTATTATGCCACGACTGTATTACGGAACGGAAATGAAATGCATGTTTAGCTGCTCCAATTATCCCTCCCATTGGCAAATAATAATTTCACACACCTGATGAGTTTTATTACAGCATATTCCAAGCAGTGACATAATGTAGTAATGGAATGCAAGGTGGGTCCGCCTGAGTCCATGGATAAATTATGAAAACAAAGCTAATAATTAAATAGATTCGAAAGGTTTATCCTTGCCGCACCGCGGTCGCATCCATAAGTTGAGCGAGCGTAGCGTGGGAAATTGAGTGATTAATAATTGAAATAATGCAGTAGGAATTCAAAATTGCGATGATGGATTGTATACCATCAATTTAATTATATGATAATTAAGATGCGGCGACAATAATTAGAGCGAGGCGGGTTTCAAACAAACAAAATAATAATCACGTGGCGTCATTATACAACTGGTTTTTTTTAAAAAAAAATATAATGTAATATCTGTATATGTAAGTCAAATTTGGAGAATTTTATTGTACACAGCGAAAAATTATTTCCATCATCGGATTTTTTTAAAAGAAAGCCTGGAAGTACGGCAGGCATCTATTGCGGATTGACAACGAGTTTTGTAGTCTATTCAAAATAGTAGAAGCCCCACATCGGAAATGGTGGAATGTTGAGCTATGGATAATTTTAGGATTGAGTAAAAGGTGTTCATCCCCATTGTTGTCAGGAATGGAAATGACAATGGCACACGCCGGACGGGCGACCGAGCAACCGGCGACCCAGCCGGCTGGTAAATTAGACGAGTGGAGCTACAGTAATGTGACTTTGGACATGGATTGTTGCTCATCTAATTACTCATGTCCTTCAGATTACAATGTTTACTTAATACTTAATCTATTCCTATAGAAATAATTGACTATTTCCGAACTCAACTTCAACAATCGGTCCACCCGCTTCCTTCACGATCCAATGGATCCCTATTCAACAAAACTTCTTAATTTTCTTGCCTCACAAGCTCCGATCTATTCATAAATCGTTTTCCTGTCTGCCCCTCGTGAATGGAATTAATTTGAAGGAATTCTTTTATTCAGTGAACGGTATAATTAGCAAGGATGACGCCAACAATTATATAGCATTATAAATTGTACTGGTAGACTAGATAAGTTATGTAGGAACTCTGGAAGCAAGTTCAAATGAAAATCAGGTAATTAGTTTATGATATTTCTATTTATTTCACAACTTAGTTTATTTACATCTTAGAATATTTGTATTACGTATTGAAAACATACAAAAAATTTACATAGACTATTAGAAATTGCAAACACAATGTAGACTAGGTCACTTAACGGACTAAAATATTTTTAGAGTGAAGTTTAAATTTTACTAAACATTCTCGTCTTGGAAAGCTAAAACTTCGTGCTTGACGTCCACGTTTAGCGCACTTGCAAGGATGATTTCATTTCCATCAATGCAGTTTTGTTCATCCAATTCCCCGACAAGATGACCTCCACCTGGAGACAGCTTAATCATGACGTACCTCTGCCGCTCCTGACCAATACCGTAAATTGCAGAAGTGTCCAATTCAAAACTGTAACTTTGATCTTCGCCGGATCCATTGGATGTAGAATTTATTCCCAAGTTCTCCAGCTCAGACTCTGGTGGTGTAGTTGGGGTATTTGAAAAATCCTCGTCAATCATTTTAAATTCTCCTTCATCCGAAAATGAAAGATCCAAAATCTCCTCCATTTTCCGAATGTAGTTTATGGCTGAGCGAAGGGTATCCACTTTTGACATTTTCTTTGCTCGAAATTCTTGCGGAATGTGATGCTTCAATTGTTGAAAACCCTGATTTACCTGAAATCCAGAATAAAATTTCAATTGTGGAAATGGTTAAGATTTTAGTGCAATCAAAAAAAACGAACACCTCAACATTGTGTGTATTTTAAAATTTATTGATCACTGGAACCCTTAACGCGCAACTCTCACGCATTTACTTGTATTGATAGTTACTACGCATACTCTTACTAGATAAGAATTTGGTGGGAATTGGGAAAGTCGTCCCCAAGTATTGTCGCCAATGACAATAACCACAAATCAGGCTAAGCTATATTTTGTAAGTTTCTTGACGTTTTAACAAACAGGAGCCCAGCCTACAATTGAGAGCAAATTTAAAGACACCTTAAAAACCGGGTCGTTCCCACCTTTTGGTTTCACCCAAAATTTTTGGGATCAAAGTAAAGTGTCAAGTAATTACGACGACAATAGGGATGGCAAAATAGCTGAGGACAAGGGCGTGAGGAGGAAGCAATTCATTTCAACTTCACAGACATGTTCCTCTTTATCTGGAAATAAACGACGTTCAAAAAACACCATTATTGCCGCCTACTCGCCTACTGTCTGCGAGCTATAACCAAGTCTTTGGGCTCTTGAAAGTTTTTCAGTAAAATGAAACACTCATTTTTACCAACAATGTGGAAGCGAGTCTTTTCCAAGCACGCTCCATGGCAAAAAGTATCATTTCACGTCTTGAGAATAATAATCACATTCACAAAAAAAGTAGCCCTATTCCAAGTACCCCCTACCTCCTTTGACCCCATGACCCTTCCCTACCTTCTCAGCCTATTCTATTCATTTTTGAAATAGTTTTATGCCTTGCATTCCCTCATTTGCTTGCGTTTAAACTCACAAATTCAAAGTTTGAACGATTTGCTAATTTCTGCTTTAACACGGCGTACTATGTATCTGCACGCTTTATTCAAAAATATCCTGGTCTGTAAAAAACAAAATTCCCAGACAATTCAAAAATATAAGAAACAATGGTAAAGAAATGAGAAGGGTGACGGTGAAAGATGAAGCCACTTGAAGAAAAAAAAACTTCATTCAAACCCTCAAGATTCTGTTCCCTAGTTTGGTATAGGATTTGAAGAATCCTCCTTCCATCTCCAAGAGAAAGGAAACAAAAGGTTCTCGTCACGACTTGTAAATAACCCGGGTGATATTTCAGGTTGAGTTCATGCAACGTGAATGAAATCCCACCACTCGACTTCTAGACATCATTTCATTCACTGTGGACCGGCCTCCCCAACCTTTGAATCTTTCTCATCAATGAAAACTGCTACACTTAAAATCAAAGGGAAACGGAAACTTTTCTTGTTTTGGTTCTTTCCGTCCGACCCGTGCTGATTGCAAGTCTTCCACTGCACTCCGACTCCATCCATACAAATTTCTTTGAGAGGGGCCACTTCACAAGCAACCGGTATTAGCTACACGATCCAAGCAACGAATGTTTTTTAAAACAACAATCGGAAAACATGAATAGGTTAACTGGCCTGCAATTGAGTTACATGTCAATCCTTATGTACATATCCTCTGCAAAACTGCCCTGCTCTGACCTACCCTTCAATTTTTTTTCTTAAATTCTAAACCCATCCTAGTATTTTACCGTAAAAACGAGCGAATGTAAAATTGTATTTTACCTGTTTCACACGATTCCTTTCCCTTGCATTACGTTTTGCCATGGTATTTGGAGGTCTGGTCCTCACTAAATTACCACATCCCGGAATAGGAGGAGTAGCATTAGACCCAAGAGACAGAAATAAGGAAGAAAGTTGCTCGGAACGTCCACCAAATGATGACGGATACAGAGAAGATTCCTTGGGCGCCAAATGATTCCCGCCAATCCCCAAGGGATCATTGCTCAATGTACTACAGTTACCAATGACCACTCCCGGTGTATGATTTGTGTTGAAACGTTTTGGCTGGAGAATACCATGACGAGTTGACGGAAGTTTTACGACTGTGCTGCTCATTATGACAAATTTTAAAAACAACGGGCTTGAACTGACCGATTCTTGTCACAGAGGCTCCGAAAAACGGGGAACCGGAGAGTAGTACTTCGGAATGGGAAATGACCGGGCTTTCCCGCATTTTCCATCCCTTCACACTGAAATGCCCATATGGTCATAATTCCACCTGGGTTTTCCTGACATGTACAATGTAGTATGTATACTTTTGCCCGTAGTACTTGTTCCGATTTGGTCCTGTGAAACATATGGTTCCAGCAATGACTGATCCTCCTGTTCCTGCATGATTGCACTAAAATGTGAAAGGCAAATTCGAAGCTGGCAATGAGAATTCGGGTTGTATGGATGTGCGGGTATGTCTGATTATTTCAGGCCCCGGGTATTATTGTGTCAAATCAAAATCAGATAGTCGTCCGAGCTATCCACATTTTCAGCTGCAACTCATTTCAGGCATTTAAGCTAAACCCATTGCAGTTTTTTTTTGCCTCATTGTTTCAATTATCTTTTATCAATTCATGTCTATTTTAACAATTTTATCCAGGTTTGTATTGTATAAAACGCATTTAGAATTTTTATATTCACATAATTTCTAACAGTATTAAACTACTTTCAAATCCAAACAACTTGTATGCTCAGCAGATGAAACGGACATAAAAGTTTATTCTCAAATACCTAAATTATAACCGACGAGACCCGAAATTCTTGTACAGTTTGCACAAGTGGTGGACCCTTCACGCTTCCCCCGTTTAATCGAAAGGGCTTCCCTCTGGTCCCAATCAGTTTTTTGTTTGTCCATGTGTTCATGGCTCGAAATACGGAGGGGTAAGGGGTATGAGGAAGTATTTTCCATTTAGAAAATAAAACTTACGTTCCAGGCGTCGGATGGCTGCGTTGAGAGGGGCCCTTCGGTTATGAGCCCTTCATCTCCACCCCTTGGCTCCGACTCCCTGCCGGATTTCACAGCAGTATACCCCTTGCAATGCGATTTCCTACAACAATGAAGTTCGTACTTTGTACGCGTGGCTGGAAGCATTCACTTTATTCCATGAAGGAATTATTATTACTTTCCATTCATTCAATCCAATCTTCTCTCGTCCCCAGCCAAAAATTGTTTTGATTCTCCTAAGACTCCATACCATGCAGGCTGGGTCAACATTAATTCATTGAAGAAAGGGAAAAGCCATGCAAGAAAATCAAATCAAATATTTCATTCCGATTTAATTCATTTCAATTCATGTCCAACGGTGAGGAGGATCCAAGCAGAATAACCTCGTACCGTATAATTAGCACTTCTCGTCCACCCCATTGCACTTAGAGGGGAAATCCAGTCATGAAGAAATTGCGCTTCTCTGCCCGCTTCATTCTTGAACTGGAAGTAGTTTTCGGCGCTAGTTTTATAAAATTAAGAACTTGTTTAATTTAAAGTTTAATTTTATAATTAATTGTGATAAATAAATGTTAAGAAGTTTAATGGTTCAAGTTTGGCGGTTTGGAAAGATAGAAGACGAAAATGTTAACATGTCATTAATTCCCTTAGCTAGGTCAGTTGAATTTTCACAAAAGAATGGCATTTGTTTAATTTATAGCTTTTGGCTTTGCTGTCAAAGGAATAGTAATTTCCTGAGATACACACCCAATTCCGGTATGTTACGGAAAATTGAATCGTGGAAAAATGGTTCAAACACAATTGTATAGAAATGGAATTTATAGTACCGCATGTGGTTCGGTTTGATGAAAAATTACTCTAATGGTTTTTGAAATGTGAAAAATGTGTAAATCAGATGAAAGCGGAAGAATTCTTCAAAGTGAGAAGATGCGACAACTTGGGTTGCTCTTATTCCTGCTTCCGTTCTCCTCGGTCTGAATAGAAATTCCCAAAGCGTATGCCTTTACTGGTGTTAGATGTTTATTCACTCAGATCCTTATTTATTACGGGTATAGCAGATTAGTCATGGGAAGAAGGACCTTCTCAACTCAAACCGAAAACGGGAGGGACAAATCAGAAAAAAAAACACGGACGGCTTGACAGGGAGAGACACATGTGATAAAATTCTCATTGGTTTCCGGGTGTTTGTTTGCTATCCAAAGCACGGACGGCTTCATGAACAACAATACACCCTGCCGAAAAAAGATTGAGTGACTGATAATATAAATAAACCAAAGAAATGAAAAAATCCAATGAGATTCATATTTTGGATTTGGATTACACACCGTCGTGGCCGTGGCCTACGTCAAAGCGGAGCAGACCCGGTACACAACACGACGGCACGGGCGGCTTGTCTGCCAGGCCATTAGCATTTTACTCCATTGATTTCAATTGGATAACGAGGTTTTGGGCCTTTTTAATATTCCAGTGAAAGAGTGGGTGGTGGGCTTGGACTATTAATCAATATATTTATTTGTGGTTCAGAAACTCAGGGGTAATTACTGTGTAAAATCCCGGTTTAACCGACTGCTTGTTATCAGTTGTTTTAATCATCCGGAAGTCCTCGACGGGGATACCACAACACTACCCGACCTTTAAAACATAACCCTTTCAATTTTAAATTCTGAACTGCAGACCACTTTCTTTATCAAAATTGTATACCATTGAATTGTAAGAGGATCCTTAAGATATGCTTTATGTGTCAAAACTCTAAAAAAAAGGTCACAATTCAAAAATATAAAACAATAAAATACATTTGTTGCAGAAAAATATTGCTAATGTGAAATTGAAGGTGTTTCTGGGTCCCGGACACATGAGGTAGGAGTAGACTAGTTTGGGAGGGTGGGAATGGAGCTTTTGGTTTTTTTTTCTGTATTTTGTCGTGCGACCGTTCGCGTGACCATGCGCCCGTCCGTTGGGGTCGGCAGACTTCCTTTGTTCCATTTTACTCATTCCTCCACTCCGCCAGTGTCAATAAAGGTTAGATCAAGGGTCCGTGGGGGGACTTTCATTTCCAAGGCTACACAAAATCCATCCGAGGAGATTCCCCACAGATTGAAGCCTTTTCAAAAGTAGAGTCTCTCTCTCCCCTTCATCTCAAAAGTCCTGGCGTCCCCTTTTTTTTCAAATGAAATCCCAATGTCGAATGGCTAAGATTTAATTTCACTCCAAAACTAATAAATCCAATCCAACTTGAAAAGCGCACACCTGAATGAATGAATCGACAAAATTCTATTCAGCTAAGGCTAAGGCCTAGGTATAACCATATCATTTCTGGTTTCGTAATTATTTTTGCACACATCAAGGGAAGTAATTTTGTCAATGTGATCATTTTTTTTATGTACTTTATTTGAACGGAGTCGATTTCAAATAAAACCATGTTCTCAACGTTTTTTACTAACTGGTTTAACAAATATGTTCACCGGACGAAGATAATTTCTATTCAATTCAACCTTGGGGGCATAATTATGCAAAATCTCGTATTTCAACAGTTCCTGCTCCAGCAATTTCATCATTGATTTCAATCTCCCCTATTTTTGCACATGATCAATGACCGAGGTACAATAGAGAAAGAAGGATTGCGATTGGTTTCATAGCATTTGATTCAAAAAGGACGAACGGACGCCACCGGATTGCGATATAATTGCTAAGGGAATTTGAACTTATTCATCCAACCTCGTCTCCGTCGCATATGGGCTTAACTCATGATCAAAAGTTTCTGCTTATACTAGTGCGGCCAGGAAATTATGATCTGGTGATTGTGCAATGGAACGCAATGTACAACAAGGAATATAATGGGAGCACACGAGTTTAATCTGTAGTTCACATGAAGGGCCTCCCCGCATTTAGTTTGCAGGTATGAGGGAATTGGCCGGGCCATAACCTAAGTCTACGGCTTTCTCCGTGACCCCTTGAACGTACGAAAAATCTCAATTGAATCCAGGTACACCACGACCAAAGTATGGTTTATGTCTCCCTCCATTTCTATTACGCATTATGTGCCTGTCTTGCATGAATTCAAGGCTTTGAACAATGGACAACAATGCTTTAGGTCCCGAAAAGCATCCCGATCTCTATTCTTTGGATTTATACTACATGCACAAAGGCTTAATACTTCCACGTAGTCCCTTCTAAATTTTAATGTGTGTCCAAACTTAGTTGGAAAATAGCAATGTATCTCCTTCCCAGTGTACACGTTAATCTCGGAGCTTATGCTAAGATATAATTCTGTTGATGCGGAGCCGCCTTCTGTTTAAAATTCATGCACGATGCCGTATGCTAGTATTTTTGTATTATTAGTATATTATTTGGACGTAAACCTTAGCTCATTTAGACTGAGCTCTAAACTTTGATCTTTAATTTTGAAGCAATATTTTGAAGATGAGTATAATTTTGATAGATTTCGTGTTTGCGATATGAGACCCCCAGTCTGAAATTAAAATTAACACACAGTTTGCATAAAAAATACTATTAATTAACCCCAGTTTGTCTTTCAGAGTTAGGAGGGTTGAATGGCTTCACACACGGGGTGTTCATAGCGAACGAATAAACCGGTACAGTCCTAATGAAATGAATGAGTATAAAGACGGTATAATAAGTCTTTAACATAAAACATCATAATGCGAAACCCACGTGCCCGAATTACACTTCCCTCTGAATTGCAACCGTCTTTTCACTCGTTTTGACTGAATATTATTATACGTTTTGTCTTTCCCTTTTCTCTTGTCTGCGTGTCATTTGTTTCTCTCTTGGTGGCTGGGGATAAAAAAATGATGGAACTGCGAGAGTCGCCAGAGTGGAAGGTCCCACCCAAACAACCAAAGATACCCTTTGGTCTTTATGTTAAAAGATGAGGTATAAAAATGCAAGTAGAAAATTACATACACAACAAAGGCTTTGGTTGGCACGCATATATAATTCACAAATAAATAAGACCCGGGATTTTCACCTCAGCCATTCCATTCCCCTTATATTAATTTTTCTCTTCACGTTCCAATTTCAAACTCTCTGAAGAATGTACAGAAAGCATTGAAGGGGTTCACCCTTTGTTCCCTTTTAACTTTTGCAAGGGCCGAAATCCTCTCGGCTCCAAAATGTTTCATCTCTGGGTCCGAGGAATAGAAATTAATTAAATTTAAATCAGTAGCCAAAGCTTGTACGCGGCTACTGGTACTACAAACCATAAATTGTGCACAATTTTTGAGCAAATTCCTTTTAAGTTTCTTTCCTTTTCAGTATGTATGACAGGTTTGTGGGTTTTCCTTTGCTTCGAACTATGACGAATCATGTTATGCTCCAAATCTAATTAGACTTATGACACCGACAATGACATGCCCTTCCTTGGATAATATTCCAACTGCAAACAGATGCGTATGACAATAATGGTACAAATATATGAGGGTTCACTCCCGCCTTTATTGCGGTTTAAAATTACTTGCTAACTTCAGGTAAGTTTACTACCTGGTGACATAAGATATGTATTTCGTGGAAGAGCGGCTGGGATATTTAGTGCATTGCCATATTACAATGCAAAAACACATTAGTTTTTTTTTTTGTATTTGCATTTCATTTTTGTACTACAAGCGTACAAGCCTACCGTAACTGAAAAGTTGCTGCGAGTAGAATACAATGGAAAGTCATAATGATGTTCCCTAATTTTGAACCAAAACAATTTCTGCATAATGTCAGTCCCACTCATTTTGATGATATTTTTAGCTTTGGCATTTGTGGCCGTGTCGTTCGGCGCCGATCTGTCACTGTCTCTTCTTGCAGGGTGAGGCAGTTTGACGACCTCCACTTGCCATATGTTAGCATTCACATTTGCAAAATATTTGTATACCTGTCACAATGTTGAGAGCAGAAGTTCTTTCTTGCACAACACAAAAGTGTTTGTAAAAAAGAAATATGGGAATTTGCAAAAATGAATTTTTAAACTCTAAACTGGTGAGCAAAAGAGTAAGTATACAATGTCAAGGAAAGTTAAAATTCTTCCACTTCTTTCAATCCAAGCTCAAATCAAACCATGAAGTAATTCTTCGTGGCCGGAAAAGGAAAAAAAAAGATTTGACTTTCTGCAATTCTTTGTAACAAAGCAAGTCAAATACTGCGAATGAGTTTTTGTTAATAATTTTTGCACGAGTGTGAAATATGTAGGAATGGTGATGACTCGACTTGTGTCTGATTTCCTAATGGTTTGTCGTCAATGGCATGCCGCAGTCATAAGCATGAGGAATTCCCAAAGTCAAGTGCTGGATGATTACAACAATAGAGCGAAGATGGTGAAGTGGTTAGAGAAGATGTAAAAAGATCATGGGCTTGACTTTTGGGTACTTATATATTCACGGTTGGCTAAATACAGGACTGAAAGTGAAGACTAGACCGGATGTGACGTAATTTAAACCAGTCTTGAATATTGCTTGGCTCAAGTTGAAAGGCTGAAAAGTAAAGAAAAAAAACTAAATAGAAAATTAGTAAGAAATAATATGTCTTGAAATTTTTACTTGTTCTTTGGAAATCCAAATTAAAATTTTTGCAGAATGCCCAAAACGATGATTTTATTCGCATTCGACAGTGAGATTTTGAATGAAATTGCTATTGCAACTTTGTGATGCAATATCTGGCTGCTTTGTGGGTTATTTAAATTTGTCATGTAAATAATTTTGTGATTTAAAATATTTGGTTTGAAACAAAACACCACAGACGAGACCTCAAACACCCAAGACAGGGAGGGTAATTACTAATTGCCTTTTCTGCAGGAGCGCGAGTCCTAAAGATAAACAGATAAGAATGCATGATTCTTCCAGTTTAATTATTTTCCTAAACCAGTTTTCTACTGCGCGGTAATCGGTTTATGCCAAGTGTGCTGGTGGACACAAAGAGCATTATTTTCTTCTTGTATTTTTTTGGCGCATTTGGGAGTATTTGGAGAGCAGCCCTGGTAAAGTACTTGAATTTTAAATTGTGGATGCTTGCTCACCTCCTGTTCTTTATTCTTATGCTTCAATTATTTTCCCACGGTTTGAAAAAAACTAACTGAAAATCTTATCTGTCTAGCCCTTCGGTTCTGTGGTCAAGCCTTTGAGTTTAGGTAGGCAAGTTAGTTGCTAGCTTTAGAAATTAACAGCCTCTAGTTCCGTCAAATTCTTTACCATTTTCTTACCAAAACTCCAATCAAGTTGCTGTCCTTCCGCCGGACAGTCAAGGAAATGATGTAATTACCAGACTTTTTTTAAAGAGCTGAGATTGTTTGCATGTTTCCTATAAAATAAGAATCAACAAGATAATGTAACACGAATAGACATATTTATAGTCATATAGTAGTCTAGACTTAGTTATATTTGTGTTCTTACGAATAGTCATAGATATAGAGAATTTTAAGAAATACATCGTAGGTATTTCGACAATATGTCTTAATTTTGAAGAGGGCAAATTTCATTTTTGCGTTTACAATAGAAAGATTAAAAATACAATAAGAGGAGGCTCAGGCTACGTTACTATTCTAGCATCTGTGTAACACACTCTCAACACCCAAAGTTAAATACTTCAACCTGAACCGGCTTGATAGAAACAAATCTTCACATGAAGCGCAGCAAGCTATTTGCTGTAAAACTAAAATACTAGAAATATTCTTGTCATAACAAATAAAATACGCTGAAAATGATCGAGTGGCAAACGCCACTCCCGAGAGAATAGTGGCACGAGTATGGAATGCTGACTAACGTAAGAGGCACTGCAAGCTGCAACGCATTCTTTCACTCTGACTCACCTTTCCTTGTTTTATTTTGATGGACCTTCAGATAAACCCTGGGATTTTCAGAAGTACTAGCATTAACTCTAATAGGGGTCCGGCTGCTGAAGGTATTTTGACGGGAAATTGCTCATACTGTCGGTTAACTTAATTCTTCTTGGCGCAATTCCTTATGGCAAAATACAAGAAAACAGTGGATTTTCAAGACGGACAGGTAGAAGTGTGGCAGAGAAACAAGAAAGGAGCCTAGCCGGGCGGATGGACAGCTCGCGACTCTCACGAGCCTTGCATTCTTCCTCCGTTTCAACTCTAATTATTGCCAAACAAAAGAACACACTGAACAGGTTGAAGAAGCTAATACCACTCCACTTCCACTATGCGTTCGAAGTTCATCTTTGTTTCGGCGAGCTTTCACCAAAAAACAACCAGGTGGAAATGATGCGCAAGCAAAATAAATAATTCCGCTCAAGCCATCTCTACATATCCACATGAGTTTACATGCTTTGTTTCACTCGAATCTTGAATACATGGGATTTATTAAATTTATTAACCTTCCAACATTAGCACTTCAGACTATGCTTGATATTTAAAGCACATTTTGTTCATCTCATATACGCTGGCATCAAGTAGGAAAATATGAATTTAAAAGACATCTTTAGTTAATTTGCATTTGTTCAACACTTCAATTTATAATTTTCCTCAAGTAGGTGTAGCTAGGTTTTTCAGGTTTACATTGACAATACTAGTACTAACGCAAGTTGCAACGCAACTACTCCTCCATTAAATTTAAATTCTGAGCTTACAACACAATGCATTAAAAAAACTTTAAAAACTTAAAAATCAGAAACTATATTGACTTTATATTGCAATAATGTATGGTCGGTAAAGTTTTTACATGTTTCCAGCAGGAATTGGTTTTGCAAACCTTGATTGAATTCAATCAATCCCATCAAAAGTCCAGCATATTTATTGCAAGCTTTAAGATATTGTTCTCCGCTTTTGGCTTGAGGCCCAAGCAAGAAGGTGAGAATGAGAACAGTGATAAGCGAGGAGATAGGTCGTGGTTGTTCTATCAAGCTGGAATCTCATTGCACTACTACAAGTACTACAGTGATAGTGAATAGGACTAACATTCAACACGAAATGTGTTCATTTTAAAATTGTACTCAATTTGTTAAAACTCCATTAGAAATACAGTGGACATTACAATCATTTCAATTAAATACGGTTTACGATTAAATGATGATAGGTATTTGCATTTTGGACTGTGCATATGTGTGTGTTGTGCGGGTTTCTTAAATTCGTTAAGTTAGCTACCTTACCGTTAGCGCCACCTGGCGGAGTTGGATAGAAGTAAAGGTGCAAGATGTCACCCCATGCTACAGCATGGAACTCCCTGCCTGTGGTGGATGGACGGGAAGAGAATGGGTTGAGGCGGAGAAAAGGAGGGAGATTGCGAAGCGTCGTCTCTTACTTCAGTCCGTGCATGTAACGCAGGTCGTCCTTAATCTTCGTCACCTATCTTCAAATTTTTATCAACTGGTCATCTTTTGAATTGGTAAGTAGCCATTAGTCATTATTTTTGTTACGGAGTACTCACTGCTTTTGATAGTGAATGAGGAATGTAGTGTAGAATTGAGATTTAGGGTTGGAGTTGTTACCCGTTCCCTCTTGCCGCAGGTGCCGGTGCGGTGTGGGACCGACCGGCAAGCGTGAGGGGATGCGGGTAATCATGAGAGGCCGGGCTGCCTTGTCTTGGTTGCCTAGGGACATGAAAGGATTTAATGATTGTATACATTTACGAAATCAATCATTGCATTATGCTTGTACACTTGTCAAATGTAATTTGGTTTGTAGGGTTTCCCAAAGTATGACCAATATGAAGCTGGAAGAAGAAAACGAGAAGGAAAAGGAGAAAGAGAAAGAGAAGGAACCCCCACAAAAGAAGGAGTCTTCCTCACAAAAGAAAGAAGCTTCGCCACATAAGAAAGACTTTTCCCCAAATAAGAAAGATTCTGTGCCACAGAAGAGGGAATCCTCTCCACAAAAGAGAGAGACTTCACCACATAAGTCCACTCAGAAAGCGATTACGCTGTCTAGTAACACTTCGTCCAATGCCGTATCCTCATCATCCGGAACTGGTGGCCCTGACACTGGGATTGAAAACATGTACAGAATTTATGAAAAACTCAATTCAGCTGAAGATAAAAGTCCTGTAAGTATTATTATAATTGTAGCGAATAATCCATAAATGTGCATATTTGGGATTTGAGAGAGTAAACTGATAATATTTCTGCTTTTTTAACAGCTCGAAGCAGAGTTTCAGGAGCTCTTACAGTCGGTGCATCGGTCTGAAAAGGAAAAGCGATTGGCGTCACAGTTCATCACGCGTTTTGTGGAGTATTTTCCAGGGCAAAATCCAAACGCCATTAATGCCATGTTGGACTTATGTGAGCATGACGATGTGTCGGTAAGTTTTACATTTATTAATACAATCCAAAGTTAGCATTCTCCCATCCTCTTCTATTTTTATAAATTTTCATTCCGTTCATGCTTACCAATGCCACCACCACCCAAATAAACTTCTTTGAACATCACATAATATCACGCTTTCTATCTGTGAGTATAAAACGTATAACAAATAGCTGAGGAATTCAAATTTTTCAGATGAGACGACAGGTTGTGAAAGACTTAGTTACCGTGTGCAAAAAGGTGAACACCTTTGTTCCAAAGATTGCCGATGTGTTTGGACAACTCATGCAAACAAGTGATGTATCGGAACTAGCAGCACTACAGTCTTGCCTCACAAGTCTTTTTCATATTGACGGGCAAGGTATGTTTTAATAAGTTTCCGAGGATACTATTATTTGGTTGGACAATTTGGAATATTAGTCTAGTGTATTGTTTGTAGACATTGAAGCTCGGTAAATGTAGGGGTTATTTTTTCCTTATACTTTAGGTGCATTGGTCGGTACGTTTTCTCAGATACGAACTGGTGAAGCTGTAGTGAGAGAACGGTGCATCAAATTCATTTGCGGAAAGTTGAAGGAACTGAGTCCAGAAATCACCACATTGGAATTTGAAAAGCTGTTTTTTTCTCAAGTGAAAAGAATTTTACGGGTACACATTTAATTGAAATTTTTGTTTTATAAGAGTCCAAAATTATATTTAACATTTAGAAAGTAAACCGCACTCAGTTCGAGTCACTCGTTACGGGATTAAAAGAAACCAAGTTCTTTCGACAACTCAATGGACAGCAGTCCTTGGTGGATGTCCTCGCCGAACAGCTTGACATGAAGACTAAATTTGATCCGAGTCGGATTGATGAAATCCAACTTTTGATTGCAATCCTGAAGCAGGCTTTGCCAATATTCTCGGTAAGTTCTACTTATAGCTATTAAAAGATGAAAAGTCATAACATGAAACGATTTTTGCAGTCACAAATCAGTGCAACCCCTTTTGTGGTATTCCTTTGCACGAAGGTCATTCCCGAGTTTCGAGGGAAGTTGACCCAAGATCTTTCGTGCCGGGTAAATCATGAGATATTGCGATTGGCAGCTGATATAACGACGGAAGTACGACAAATTGACGACAAGGATTTGGTTCTTTGCCTTGATGCACTTTTTGACGAGTTAGTGGTGAGTTGTTTTTACAACTTCTTAAAGTTGGGCGTCAACTCGTTTTGCAGAATATCGAGACACGATTCCCTTAAATTCAATCATGAAATCAAGTAATAAAAATCAATGTTTTGATGTAGGACTCCATGCCTAGGCCAGTTGAGGACGGGCAAGAGCATCCCGACTTTCAGTTTAGTCGTTTGGAGGCAATGCTGTATATATTTCACAAATTGAGCCATCACAAGACCGACTACCTCACCACTGATGAGGATCGCTTACAAGACTTCCGTTCCCGTATGCAGTATTTGGCAAGAGGTGCCCAAACCTTTATGAAGAAGCTGCGGGAGGATTTGGAAGGAAAGCGTGGAGAAGCACTAAAAACTGACGAGACCAGGATTAAGGTATGTATTAACTTAGTGGTGCGGTAATAGTCAAAGTCACTTGTTTAAATTTTCTTGCAACAGATAATTTCTTTGAAGATGACTGCCAACATCAGTGCGATGATCCGAGATATGTTTCACATGCCGCCAATCTTCAAGGTTCATATTCCTCTATCCTGGGCAGCACGAACCGTGAACAGAAGCGGTACTGCTCTAAAGCGGGCTAGGCCTAGTACAGCCCCTGGCCACTTTCCAGGCCGAGAACGGGAAATTTATCAACCGCCAAGTGGAAAGTTCTCCTCTCGAGCTGGAGCATACAGTAAGCCGATCTTGATCGCTCTGAAGCACAATTTGTTAATCAAAATACTCTTTTAACGTTTCAGCATCCCCAGTGCGTCAGCCTTGGGGTGGTCGAAACGCTCGGAACCGAGGGTTTGGTGGTCGTCGGCTGTCTCGTGGGGGGAAGTACTAGAATGGAATGAAAAATGTTGTCACGTCAAATAAGGTTTCAATGATTTCAAAACATATTGACCACAGGAAAAACTTTTTACTGAGTATTTTATCCAGCTTGCAATTTGGTATGAGAATGATAGGTCATGTGCTCGAATATGATAGTTTGTAAGTATCAATATTCTTCAAGACTAAAAATGTCTGTTTACTAACGGGACGACTGTAGTCTCAAAAATTCTACTAAATAAAAAACAATAAAAAATTGCACACAAAAGCTAAAAATTTTAAACACGAATACGAATTTTGTATTTCACTTCATTCCAGGAGATGTTAGAATTTATAAATTCAAGTGAAGCACAATCTAACTATGTAAGAAACCTGACGACACAGCTACAACTTTATTACTTTACAAACATTAATATCATGATGATTCTAAAACAAAAATATAAATTTAACCGAGTATAAAACAAAATAAATTATTTTTTTATCGTCCAAAAACCCATTCTGCCCATTATAGTTCGCCCTCCCTAGGAATCCCAGGCGAATTCCCTGCATTTTCCAAATTACCACATACACTGCGGTAGGGAATTCCCAGTTAAATTACCTGGGAGTGGGAAGTGAATGATGCCCAGATTCCCATCCCAGGGAAGGCGAACTAATACTTCCCGTAAATTAAATTGAATCAACAATATCACACATTATCTGGTCTTGAGTAGCCAGTTCTTTCCAGCCAGATGTTGTTTCTGTGACTTGGATTACAGGCTTCTCATGTATTGTCTCTTCGTCATAAGTTTCTGGAAGTGTGCTAAGTGATTGCCGAATAATCTCAAGACTCTTCTCTAGGTGTTTCTGGAATCGATCACACGTTTCCAAAGTTTGACGCTTCTGGATCTCCATCATAACACGCAGTGTTTCACGTGCCTGTCAATAATAAATTAAATATATTAAGAATAAAAATATAAGGATAACACAAAGAATATCCAGCTGATAAATTTACCTGATGTGGTCGGAACTCATTAATTAAGTGATGCATATGAATAAAAAGAAGGCTAATATCATCTATTTTATCCGGCCGCTTAGAACTATCTGGCGACAAAATTATAATTTCTAGGAGATCAAGGAAATTAATTAATATTGAGTGGTTAAGTTTTTTTAGCTCTCGTCGATGATCAAAATTTTGGGGATAAAGACGTCTGAGGCCCTGTGAAAACCAAAAATTAGTTCAATTTTAAATTCCAATATGGTAATGTATGTTTGTTTTATTACTTGACTCTCCAGTGGTCGAATTATGGCATCATCCGCATGAAAAGGGACACCAAACATTGTGTAGGATTCATGTTGGGCTGGAGGAGCTGGAGGGGGTTTGGGGGCACGACCTCTCTTCACATTTTCATCTGTGTAAAGACCCACATATGACGGAGGCATCGGCATCGAGCTCTCCAGGTGCGACATTTCTACAGTGTACTCCTACGACAAATTCTCAAAATTAAACACGCTTCTAGAAATAATTCAAAATTATCCAAATACAAATAATCAAGACTCACTGCAAGAAATCAAAACGAATCGAAAGGTTAGATTGGCTGGCTCCTTCAGGCAGGACTGGACCGACTCAAGTGTCAAGTGAAACCCGAGTGTTGCTTAATAATTTTGAACAGTTATATTTTAAAAAGTACGCGGAAGAGCAAAAGAGGTGGAGATTGTTATTCGCTGGCCATGGTAGATGGCATATTAGTGCGCCACTTAGCGGCTTAGCTTGTCGTACTACTACTGGTTCCATTCCATAGAGGCATTATTGTTTCTGTCCGTAGCATTATTACCTATGCAAATTGTATGCTGCTGCTACCACCGCTTTATTTTTTAAAAACAAATACTACAATAATAATAATGCTCCATATCCGTTGGCTGACGGATAAAAACAAGAACTTGTATTTGAAATAAATTAGAAAACATTGAAAGGTAAAAATACGTGAGCTTTAAAATCTGCATTATTTTAGGATAGGAACGCATGTTACATGTACATGGGCTTTTTGGGTTCTATCCGCCATCATTATTAGTGTGTGCGATTACCACCATCTGCGCATACACCAAGCCAAGTTAAAAGGTTGAACAACGGAACATTCAATTCATATTGAATGCTACTAATTTTTTAAATTTGTATGATTGATTTGCCTTGGCGGGCTTGGCCGAAAAACCAGCTAAATGCAATTCGGTGAAATAAAATAAAAATCAATAAACTTTTCCGCCGAAATCTCGCCAAAATGTCTCGCCGGTTAAAACTGAATGTGCGCTGTTCGTCGTAAGAAATTTGGGCGTGGCCTATACAATTCACCATAATTGAGGCATTTCGGCTAATCGCCATGTCAGTCGTCATAAGGGATTTGGGAACTTTCAATTATTTCCTGAATCTTCCGTCATCGGCCAATTTTGCTGAATTTGTCTTATCAACCAATCTCCTCCTTCAAATTGCATTTATCTGGTTTTTCGGTGAAGCCCTCCAATTGGTTAAACAAGTCATCTGCTTTGATTCTTTGTCCAACTAAGCAGTGCAGTGTGTACCTCATACCCGGGGTCGGAATTCTATCTCAAGTGTTTTATATGAAAGTAATAATGGCCGATGCACCTGCCAACAATGCAAGAGACAGTTCGACTGATGACAGTGGTGACGAAAATTATGAGGACGCGTCTAGCAATGCAAAAGGCAGTTCGACTGATGACAGTGATGACGAAAATTATGAGGACGCGTCCCACTTGTCAAAGTCCGATGGGGAAACTGATTCGAAATTGGATGCCGAGGAAGTGGATCCTGATTTACCTGACCCTGAGACAGTCGATAGATTATGGAATGGTATGCTGGTAACAATATGATCTTAAATGCGAAAATACCCTCACTACTACGAATCATCTGTCATTCTCCTCCTGCTTGTAATGTTATTCTCTTAAATTGTTTTCTTGTTCAGAATTCATCTCACCACCAGTCAAAGAGAAGGAGGAGGCAAAATTAAGAAAAGATGAAGTCAAGAAAGTCAAACAATATGAATTCGCGGGGGAGAAAGTGGCGTTATCTTCACCCGATACAGACACTGCTAAGCCCGGCTCCAGCATATCCAGTTATAAACCTGCTGACCGGGATCTAGGCGATAATTGTGAAACACTTGCCAGGTTCGGAGGGCAGAGTGTCATCGCTGCTCCTACAAATGAAGATGGCTATGAAAACCGAAATGTCATCTCCGTAAATATAGATACAGAAGGGGATCCAGTACCCCCACCAATTAGACGAGGTGGCTTGAGTTATCTTAGCGGTAAAGCAGATCAAATCGGACTAACAGGACACAAAGGAAGGGCTGGACTATCGAACTTCCTCGCATGCTTGAAGAACTCCAAAAGGCAGAAATTGGGAACGCTGGAAAAGTCTAGAATGGATTGGGAAGCGTTTAAAAGAGATGCTGGAATTGTAGAAGAACTTCAAAACCAAATTAAAGGCAAACAGGGGTAAGCTTCTTCTTTACGTTCTCTGTTTACAATGAATGCATAATTCATTATTTTGAGACCAGTGTTAAATGCTAACATTTTTGTTGATGCAGGTTCTTGGAACGTCAGGAATTCTTACAGAGATCAGATCTTCGAACATTTGAAATTGAGAAAAACGTCAGGGAAAAGAAAAGGCGCCTTAACTGAATCTAAAACAGAGGTAGCAAGTTAAATATTTCGGAACTGTAAAATTGTCAATATGCCTGCCTGCCAGTATTGCTCTGTACACACTAGACTTGTCTTATTATCGTTTACATTGTTGGTTGCGACCACTTCCAACATCATAGGTTGGTGCTGAAACTGGCACAATAATATACATAAAAGACTGTAAATATTTGATGTATTTAAGTCACTGATACTATTAAAAGTTAATAACAATAGTCTCATGAAACGAGTTCATTCCGAGTCATTAAATCCTAACAAAGAAAAGTGCAGAAGGTATCAACCCGCAAATCGTTCCCTATTATATTTCAATTTTACAAATACATGCATACAGGTATGCACATTTCCGATCTCGGGCTCTCAACCTCTTGATTTGTTCAGACAAAATATTGAGCCAGATCTCGTACTCATCATCAATGAACATTACGCTTGTTTAATTGATTTTAACCAACTGATGTTTGACAACGTATATTCTCCACTTGCACATATCCACCACGTCCAGCTAAATTTCCAGCAGTTTGCTTTTTTGTAGGGAAAAAATGTTTTGGTGTTAATCCTCATACTGGGAAATGGAATTCCGTCCATTTCAACCACGCAAGTGGATTTGTGGTAATATCAGTTAAGGATTGCCTCAGGGATATTTGGTATATGGTATATGCTGTGAGTTTTGCATGGATGGGAATGGCAACCGCGCTCCCATCCTGCACGCACACATTTCCAAGTCAGTTGTCTTATTCCCTTTCACCAGTCAAGAACTACGTCTTCGTCATCCCACACTTAGCCAAATATTTGTTCCACTTTTATCACTGATAGACAAATAATATAAGGATACCTCAAAGTATAGTGACTAGTGGAATTCTAAATACGGAACTTCAAATTCATAAAAATAGTAGGAGCGGTGGATTTACATTCAAGGACTGGTGAGATTTGGCCTTGGTCACCTGCCTTGCCGTGTGCTCTGTTCGTTAACTTCTCGTTCCAAGTTCTGAAGGATTTGAGCTCGAATTTACGAAATGAAATAAGGAATTTTGAATAGCTGAACGTCATTTAATGTGTCCGTAACTAGGGTTTTTTTTGGATACGGGTGTAAAGTCAGTAAACTATCTGACTCGGATGGGTTATCATCCCATCTTGCGAAATGTGAAGGTCCGAGCTGACCAAGAAGGATTTTGTGATTACTTTCAACAAGAAACAGGTGAGTAACGGGGATTGAACGTTTATATATGTGGCGAATGGATGGATTGTATGAGTGCCATGAGGTATTTGAGTGAAGTGATAAAAGGTGATGTCCGAAATGACCATTAGTATTCAATTTACTTAAGCTCTTCTATTTATTGCTGTGCTTCACATCTAGTGGTGGTGAATCACTAAAGTCACTAGCCGACGATTTACGCATCTTAATCACAGGATAAGAATTGTGAGACCGGAAACGTACTATGACTGGCTGGCTTTTTTTCTGTTAAAGTAGAGAGATTTTTGGAGAATTTAATTCCTCTTAATTCTGTGACAGTTCGGGTGGCTGTAGAGTAAGTATTAATCAAACTTATCTGCGAATTGTACCAAATATTATGTTATCTAAAATGACAAACTCATTGTTATTTACATTTCCTGTCCTGTCCAATCCAAAGCGCATTGTGCACACATTTAATCCTGACTGGAATGAATGCCGTAATCTATATTTTATAGTCCGTCTCATAACAAACGTGTCCTTACGTGCTTACTCATTTTGTACAATACTGGTCAGTCTTGCTTCCCACTAAATATTTCTCATAGTATATGGTCGTTTGAGATTTCTGTGGGATGTTCTCATAATACGTAACTAGTGCTATAACAGAACAATATTATGAGACGAGCAACATAAAATTCTTGGTGTCACGCAATGGGAATTCCATTAGAATATTTAGTTTGTACCTGAGAAGTACTCTGTCTGCATGCACTTTTATTAGGCCATTATTATTTTTATAATATTGAATTCTTTGGAATTTAGAATTTTCTTGGACATGACTGGTATTTTCTTGTAAAGGCCGTATTGCAACAATATCAAGTAGTAGAACTGAAACATCATTCATACTGAATCTTGTGTTTATGTTCACAATGGACACGAACGAGGATAGATTTCCCTTTTCATTCTGGTGAATCAAAATAAAATTATCGGATGGGTATATTGGGTATACCGCTAACGATTCTCAAGAATTTCGTGAGCCTGTATGATGGCTGGTCAGCCAAAAGCATTTCGAATACCATTAATTCATTCTTCACTTTTATGTTTTATTGAGAAATCTCCGCAATCACAACTGAGTCTAGTCACGTTTCTTTGGTCTGGGAAAACAAATCATGGAGTTTAACAAATATTGAAGGAAGACAAACAGTGGTTGAGAGGAAAAGGAAATAAGTCGGATGTTTCTCATCATCCTTGCATCTGGTTTGGATCAATGGAATTGAATCACGCTGTATTATTAGTTTAGTAAACACATGAAAGATCACTGTCGTTATGTATTAATATAATATTCTAATTTTTTTAAAACTCAATTTCAATTGCGATTATTAATAATTAATGATTCCCACCGGCCTTGTCAAAACTATAGTCTTGATTTTATTAGTGGGCTTGTTTGATATTTCGAACAGAAGAAATATAAGCCCACCGCACTATTGCCCAGTTCACTATTAGGTATTACAAAATGCAGGCTTATCCAATTGCTTTATTGTTAGAGGAAGTCGGAAATCATCCAATTCCAAAGCAATCACATTGCGTTCCTTTGTATTGCATGTTTGTATACTAACTGTCCGTCGAGAGATCAGAGTTTATTCAATCTCATAAGTGTCTCTTTGTAACTCGGATGGCTTGAACGCTGGCACTGTCAAGCCTAGATAATGACTTGGACGTCCGTCGCTTCTGTGATGTATTAAAGTCAAAGCATATTAGGCCGCAAATCCGCAATCATATGTGATTATTTTATTTACTTTTACTCTTTCATTGGTGTTATACATGATTGGTAAACCAAGTCGATCAACTCGTCAATTATGCCACTTCGGTCACCTTGTATCGTGTCAAACATTCTATTTGCACCCTAGTATGTCAAATCAATTTGCATTTGCAAGATATCTTTGTTGATGATTATGATGAAGATAGACTTATTTCCAGTTGCATTAAGAGCTATATTTGGGCTAGGTCGTCTTCTCAGATGAAATTACTAATTAATTGACATTTGCCAAACGCAACTAACACTCTAGATTATTGTACATAGTTGGGTATTTTACAGATTTTAACTAACTTTAGGATATTTGTCAGTTTATTTCAATCGTGTCCTATTCAAATTGAATTCCATTATTCACCATTTTGCATAAACAGCAGGATTCTTAGGTTCAAAGTATAAAATTAACCTAACTGAGCAATCAATGAGTAATTATTCTATAATTATTATGGGAGTGCGCATAACTTTCACTTCGTTCCCTCGTTTGCTTTCCAACGTTTTAGGTATTATAGTAAAACTGGTTATTTAAAATCCTATTTGTTCGTAATGTTGTCTGTGAGGTTTCAGGTTTTACTTGGCAGTAGCAAATCCTGCGTGGGCGGGTTCGTTTGGGAATGTGTACAATCTAAAAATATGAGTACAGTTACAATGATTTCAATTCAGTCTAGTTTTATAAATTATTTGACTTTGTTCTTCGCATGCTTCGTCATTGTGAAGGGTTATGCAAACTCAAGTCGAAAATCTATCTCGTCATCAACAGGTAGTTACATAAAAAGTTATAATTTGCAATTGTGCGTTGATATGCATTGGCTAGAAAGATTGATTGATAACGACGGTGAGGAGGCAAGGAAAGGAATGGTAGTTAAACTTCAAGGCACCTCTTAGCCGCAGGCTCTCTAACCAATTTAATGTTCCATGATGATGTTTAATTGTCAACTTGCTTGAAGCATTGTTGCCGCGAATTCCATGCGATAAGTAAGCAACTTTTCAATGCCAACCAGTTTGCTGATTGTTGGGAGTCGTATTTTATATGATCGTGCGGTTTGACAATCAAAAAATGTGTACGTTCTTATAAGATGAATTGGAATTTTGTACACACATGTGTGTGTGGAAGTAGTGTGCTGCATTTGGTGATGTTAGATACAGCACTTGCCATGTGTTGCGTATTATCATGAATATGGAGGCGAACTACTGTTCTGCTTTCAATCCCACTTACATCTTTTTTATTATAAAATTGGCAAATATATATTGACAAAAAGCTGGCCTTGTTTTGAATAAAGTAGGTAGGTAGGTAGACGACTACTTGTGTGCATGACAGTTGCATATGGTGCATGTGCCATGTGGCGTGGCTAGGTTGAAGAGACTTAATTTTTTTCTTAATTACTGCAGTCCTTCCCATTGTTTTAAGATGTCCCACCCTGCCAGTTTTAATTTTAATGGATATCACATTTCCTCTCTTTAGTCTCATAAACCTGATGGATCTATAGATCCATGTTAAGTAAGTTGTGGAGTGGCAAGTATTTGACGTTTTAGCTTTGCGAGTGATACACTTGAGTAACTCCAATTGCATCGGCGTAATTCTTTCCATTAGCTAATATCCGTCTGTGGTCTCGACTGCAGCTCTTTAATCGTGCCGCATATTTGAATTTGGCTTTAAATTTAAGTTGGTTGTGACTGACACAGTTATAAGAATCATTCCAAGGAGAAGGTAAATTATATTTTTATATATCCGATATTGAAACAATTTGGTGAGTTCTTATGTGCTAGTAACAGTAAGGCACGCTAGAAGCAGAGTCAATAGAAGTCATTTGATTTATGTGAAAGTGATACGTACTGACTCTTGAAGGTGACTGCTGAGCCAAGCACTTCAGTTTACAAAAATCTTGTATTTGACATTTGGGTGTTTTAGGTAAGGTAGAGTTTGGGAATTGTTTCCATTCAAGGACGAGACCTTCTTCGGTCTTTTGACTGACTTGCCTAGGCAAACAAGTCAACGTGTGAGAGTCCTTAGAACTTCTTTTTCTTAAACATGACAGGTGAAACAGTCGGAGGTCAGAGTTGGACTCCGACACGACAAAATATTCTCCTCCACACACTCACTTAGCAATTGAGAAATTACGAGTGTAATATATCCCTTGTAATATCATAATGCGCATTCCTTTTACAGTTAATAATAATGCCGCTTGTGGGTGCCTGCTTGTGGAAGGAGTAGTTTCTCCAATTTTGCTATATACACTTTGCTTACGAGGCTGTAATTTGTTAGTCCTTATTATTGGTTCCCAGTGCTAAATGCATTTCCTTGATTTGAGGTTAGGGTTCTTCCGTTTTCAAATAAAGCACCTTAAATATCTCGGATAGCTTTTTTAGTAGAGATGCTTATTAAAGGTTTGTCGACTTGAGGGTGTGCTCCGATCTCATCTGTTTTGGCTAATAGTAAAAATTTGTACAAAGTAGAATCTGGAATGCTTTGAATTATTCTAACAACAAGGAGTTTGAAGTTCTTCAATTATTGTTTTCCTTATCATGGGTTCGGGGATTTATTCTGGTTAAATTGTGGACGCATGGAAATGGTTGAACATGGGTTTAGGAAATACTTCTCTTGAAACGTGATTTATGAAGAATGGGTCTAAATTTTCATGATTGCAGTCATTATTTCAGATGTCAGGCCAGGAGGGATGAGGGATGACGTTTTGTTCTTATAAAGTACCCTTTGAAAAGGCAAGTGGCAAGATCATTAGACTCTTGGCATTTTTCAAGGAAAACGCAGCAGGCCCGGTGGCCCAGGAGAGTTAATTTAATGTGGAAAGTATTATTGTTTTTAGACACAGAAGAGCTCACCATTGTAAATCCTTTGATTCCCATTCTGTTGGTTTGTTTCGTCTGTCTGGTGTTAGGTATTCCTACTCCATCCCCAATGTGCATTTACCCTTGCTGTGTGAAAGGGTTAGAAAAAGGAAATGGGAGTTTTCCTGTTCCCTTAGAGGTAATAAAGAGTTAAGATAGTAGTTTTAAGTGGGCAGCACGACAGGTACGGATTGAAACAAGTGCAAATGGGAGAATGGGACTACCTAATTGGATGCTTCGCTGACTCGAGGCACCTTGAATGTTAACCAACAAAAGCACAATTATTATTCTCTTTTCCCCGCTCCAGCTCCTGAGACAACGACAATTTCGATATTTAATAATATTCCTTTTCATGCATCCACAGATTGTGCAATTCTTTACTCGTATGCAATGTAATTTGCGGTCGCCTCTTTACATCAGTAATACAGTACCATTGCCTGGTAATGCTTACAATCCTTTTTGAATGTAAGATTTTGTGTTCCCCCTCTTTTCTTATTGTGCTACGCTAAGTGATTGAGTGAAGCGAGTAAGAATTGAGAAACATGGAGGAAATTGGTCTGATTTTCAAGCAACAATTTGTAATATATTTCAGAGATCTCTGAGTATGCGTAAACAATATAATTATATTGTTCTTTTCCGTATATGTTCACTTTCTATGGATATTCTATTAATTCTATGCATTCGTCCGTATAACACTTATATTAGCCTATGTAGTTAGTATTAACTGAATGTTCAGAATTATGAGGGAACCGCGTGTAGTAAGTGAAAATGAACATAAGAGCTGACTAGCGCGCCTCTGACCACCTGGCGTTTGAAACCCATGAAGTATTAGTATTTTTGTATAATTTCTCGTAAAACTTTCTTTCGTCTAACTCGTTTTCTGCACTTTATACCAACAATTACTATATGTTTAGTCTCCAGGTGACCAAACCTGGTTGTATAATAAAATTGTAATTTGTTCCGTCTAACGTCATAAAAGAAGGAGTAATAGCACTTTAAATTGCTATTGTTTTTATTGCAAGATATAAAGAAATGTGATTGGAGTAGCGGTAAATAAATTTAGGAAATTCCGTAAACCACACTGGGAAATTTCCGCAATTACATGTTTCTTCGTCGCAAAGCTTTTGCTTTTCATATTCCTTCTCAAACTCTTAACGAATAAATTGCATTAGTCTAGTAGTGTTTTAACCTCCCACACTAATGATAAGCCTAGCTCAAATGCGCATGCAATAGCAGTGACAATAGAATCGTGTGTTTCTTCTCACTTCGATTTCCATTTTCCATTTACTTGTGCTTGTCGGAATGGGAAGTCCAAATATTTGTTTTTGGCCTGGAGTTTATGATGGTTCAATTGTTTCAGATGCAGATGGATCGGAACGGCAATAAAGTCCATACGCTTCGCCAGCAATTTGAAGGTCTGACGGCGACAACAGCGAGTAAAAAAGGGCATTCCGTGCCAACAATGTCTTCCGCCACGACACAGAGTGGGATTGCCAGAGGCTCTGTAGAACATAATGGAAGAGGGAATTCAAGTAATGAAATCCGTCGCAGTCCTCTTCTCAAGTCTGGGAATCGTCGGGGTTTCATTGAAGCCAAAAGCCCTTATGCGATGTCTGGATTACAGGCGACGATGGACGCCACCCCGGAGCCTCCATCACCG
>JAAXYW010000788.1:0-29354 GCA_036851895.1 Orthonychiurus folsomi | reverse complement strand
AACAACTCAAGTTCACTTTAAAATAATAATTGAAAGCTAACTTCGGAGTCAGACGTGTATTTAGGGATTCCGTTATCGAATAGAAAATACCCACGGAATGGAAACTAGCAAGTGTACATAGAAACACGGGGGCTTTTATTTTGGACGGGGCTTCTATTAGGGCAGGGGCTTCTATTCCTAGAATCTACCCACAGACGGGGCTTATATTAGGGTTGGGGCTTCTATTAGGGGCGGGACTTCTAAGCGGTCATTTACGGTATTTACCCTACCTTAAGCTCCTCAACTAACATCGTTTAACTTACTTGTATTAGTGTACCCGAAGTTAGTAACAGGTAAATAAGATATGTCCGCCGTCTCAAGCGATGCGTTTGTGCAATGTTACGGTGATCGAAATGGCTTGTCTGGTTTTCGCAGTTGAAACCATCACACCGTGAATTGTTTAGATGTGTTATAGTGTGATTTATAATGCGAAGATGGATTAGTTTCCGCGCTACAGAATTATTACTTTTAATCAAACTCTTTCGCCGGCGTGGCGCTCAACATTGCTATACGAGTCCCATATGGTTGCAATGAAAAATGAGTGAACGACAAGCAAGCTATTTTACAAAGAATGCGTTCACGTCAATTACGGCGCTACGCAGCGGAATATGATAATTTGCAATTAAATAGAATATGGTGATTTGCCAATGTTTACTTAAGGAAAACTGGAAAACTCCCGTGCGAGGGAATGACCTGACCTACTAATGTCACCGCCCATGAAAGATAAATCGTTTCCATCCATGTTCCGCACTCGGGCTTTTCCATTAGGTAAGGTCTGCAAGGAAATGAAAAGTGATAAAAGCAGTGGAATAGATATAGTAATCAGGCCATTCAGGTACACATTACAGCTAGAGATTTATGAGTAAAAAAGTTTATAAAAAACTGTAGAAATTGGATTCGGACTCATTTCCATTGCATTGCATTGGGTTCGGTAATTTTGGAACAGTTGCGTAACTCACAGCAGTCATTTCACACTAAATCTGTGATCAATCATTAGTTTTTTTTGGAAAAGAAATGGGACACATCTGAGGCCCGTCTAGACATTACATACAATCCTACCACCCATACCTGACGCGTTTTCACACGTACTCGCAAATTTGCTAATTCACAACAAATCTTACCAAAAATAAAGGATTACTCTTGCTGAATTCTGCCTTTCTGACATGTATTTCACTTGTACAAAATCGTACATTACCATTACATAAATTGCACCGAAGCAAGTTCCTGCTGAATGTAAATTAGACCTAAAATTCTAAGAGCAATAGCAAGCACATGTAGTAAATTAAAATGTTTATAATTCATATTTATTTTAACTGCATACTGAAACTGAAAGTGATATGCGATATAAGTGATACAATGATATGTTGTTGGTTTGGTTGACACAATGTGTGCTGGACAGCCGCAGTATTTGGGGTGAAGTGGTCTCTCAAATGCATAACGAGATACCCGATATAAGGGCGCACATTCTTCAAATGTCAATTTCACTACAAAAATATCCTATAAATTCATCTGATGGTATTACTGTATTACGCAATAGATTTTGAGCTAACCGGAACTGGAAACAAATTTCCCACAAGATATACTTGTGCGACTCTGCATAGTAGTTAAAAACAATGTTTCACAAGTCAGACAATATAGTATGCATGCTTATTGTAAATGGCAATGCAATGTAAAGGCCAAGTTCTTGCAAAATTTTTTCACACAAGCCTAGCCAGATTTCTACATCAAATACCAAATTGCACTCAAGCCATCCTGCACACTTTTTATAACACTACACTCCGTGAGAATTGTTGCTATGCTAGTGTCTTATAATTAATCACAGAAAACTCCTACAATATTCTAATGCATGTAACGTTACTATTATTATTCCTTAAAAACCCTTACCAGTTAACTAACATAACAACTTCACAGATGGTATTTGAGAATACATCTTTCCACCAATTGGCAAATTCCTTCGAGATCGACGGGAGTTATTGAATTTTTTTGCTTGACTGCTTGCTGCTTGAACTCGAGGATCCAACGGAACTGCCACTGAGGACGGAATTTGCATCCAAATATTTATTGAAAGTTGCAGCCCAATCATTGTAGATGAAGAAGGATGAGAGCCAAATACACGCGATGACGAATCCCATGGTCATCCCCAAAATGCAAACCAAGTTTGCAAATGGAATTATGAAGTCGTCCCTGCAATTTACAACACAGAACCGATGATCATCCACTCACGTCCGAATAGTAAATATAAACTTACAAAATAAAAAGAAACTTACATTATGGAATTTCAACTAGAATATCGCTTGGACTTGTAAAGGGGTAAACCAAAAGTTTTGAATGCCTTCAAGATGTATTTTTATGTTGATGGTGCGGTGGACGCTGTTATTGTCTGCATGCCTTTTGCCATAAAACTTTCAAGTCTTAACCCACAGCACACAGATTCAACACTGCACTGGCCCAAAATCCAGACGACGTTCATATCATAAATGCACTCTTCTCAGCACTTAAAAAAATAATCACACACAAAAAAGAAGTTTCAGGTGAATTTAGCCTTGGGGTTGGGGATGGATGTTCACAGGCTTGATCTCAATGACTTTCTTCATTTGCAAATGGAATCAACCATCAGACATTGTATCACACTGTCTTTAAGAAAAATGAAAGCGAAATTAAATTGAGGCATATAAATATTGACTTGAGCCCCCCACCACTCTAGCAAATCACTTTGAATTGAGAAAAAAAATGTTCAGGCAGTAGCAAAGAATTAGTTTAATGCGCATACATAGTTGAAACCCATTCTTTGTAGAAGTAAAATAATTATAAGAACGTATGGAAGAATGAGTAAATCGAACACAGAAGTAGAATGCTGGAACTTGGAACAATGACGTTCCATGTCCATCTCACACTGAAACCGATCAAATTCTTCCGACTAAAACTTATGTTTATTGCACAAATGCTTTTGGATATAAAGCGAAGAATTGTGCTGGTTCTACGTTTACCTTATTGAACTAATCAGATTCCCATTTCTTTGTTTTGCACGGGCAAGCTAATAAATGACAATTAAATAAATTGTTTAGCTACTAATTTGTCAATTTAAAAATTTGCTCTTACGCTCTGCCTAGGACTAGTTTTGCGAGCTGTAGTAAAGCCGCGTCCTGGAAGCACAAGTGTAATGACTGGTTGACGTCAAGAAACGAATACATGCTCATGGTTTTCTCCGGATAATTTTGTCTTAAGAAATAAGCCTGGACGGGACGTTACTGTGGTTAGCCGTTGTCAGAAATTGTAGTATCAGAATTAAGCTTGAGACGAATAGTCCAAACTTGTACTTGAAACCGCAAGTCAATTGCTTAATATATTTCTGAGCAATGAAGGATATGTCCACATAACTAACAAAATAAAAAAATTGGAATTTGAATCTACTGTGTCGATTAAACTTTGTATTGCGTAGCACTTTACCTGCCAAGCAGTTTCAGTTTTGTCATTCATATTATTCATTCGATAGATATTTAGTATAAATTGTGATTGTGACCAAACTTTTACGGGACTCACTGATTGAATACTATGTGTTTCAGTTGTGATAGTTATGTTTGATGCGAGAAACGAATTTTAGGTGAAATAACGAATTTATTTGCAAAAATTTGTCGGACGAATTCGAATTGTGATCCTTTCAAATCTGGCGCGCAGCCAAGGATGAATTGTGATTGGAATGAATTGACAACATTCAACTTTATACGGACAGTGTTTAATGGCTCACTTGTTCCAAATACAAAGCAAATTATTTCAATCAAAATAGTACTGTCGTAATGTAGCTTGAAGATAATGATTTGAGAGCAAATTTGACTTAAATGGCAAGGCCTGTATACTGCATATTGTTTTGTTTCGACGAATTCCGTAAGCAAAAATAAAACAATCCACATCAATCCACACATCATAAAACCTTATTCTGTCAAATCAGTACGAAACATATAAGTCAAATGTCTAAATGAGTAAAAAACTATTCTCATCTACTGAAGGCTAACCATTAACCTAAAAAATGTTAATACGTATATACACCGGCTCTTACGGAACGAAATACGAACCTCGAACCCGTCTTTACTCGGAAGTATTAAAAACGACTAATTTTTCACACTCACGCAATTTCTTTCTAGAACATACATGAAATAATTTAAGATGAATTTGCGTAAAAATCTTAAAATATATAATTCAGAAATTAAATTCCACAAAGTCGCCGCAGATCTAAAACTTATCACCTTTCCACCTCGCTATTTCTTTAACTTTGGTTGCGTGGAATCGCCCAAGCAGATGGAAATGGCTCGATTAAGCGCAAAGCTAAAATCTGGGAGATTAGGTCCATCCAAGGTAAGGCAAGCCAATCTATTTTCCAGAACACCATAGCCCTTCCTGGCCATTCTCTCGGCAACAGTCTCTCGTAATTCACCTGAAGTGGTGTTCTGCTCCACCCCCATCCGTTTCTTTTTGTATGCGCAGAATCCGTGGGTAATCAGAGGCATCGGCAAACTACATAGAATATCTTTTTTTTGTCCATTCAGTTCAAGTGCTTTCTTACAACCCGGAGTATCACGTTTTGTATCAGCATCATTTTCAGCGTCTCTTACTTCGCTCACTTGATCTTCCCCCCGGAGATCCGAGACGGTGTTTTTCAGCTCCCTCGTCATTACCTTGGCCAGATATTTTAGCTTCTGAGATTCTACTTGCGCAGCAATGCGTTCAAGAACGCCAGGAGCACTGCTGTCCGGTCTGTCAATTACCTTACTGTCAATATTGCCATTCATCACGTGGTTTCTTGCCTGGTAGAGCCACAAATGAAAGATATCCCCATACGCGTCAGGATGGTCTTCACAATACTGAAGTTTGAAGCCACCAACGTAGTCGTCAACCAGGGCAAACTTCACCATGTAATCCCAGTTAAGTTTCACATTCTCTGCTTCCAGGTTTTGAACAACGCGACGTTCGTGCTCCTCGCACCATTTTCGAAAACTTTTGGCACTGTAGTCAAAGCCGTCATCAGAATCCGAATCCCCCCAATCATCATCGCAGGTGCTGGCGAAACCGACGCAATTTACGCTAGCTGATGTCTTGGAAGGTGTACTTGGACTTGAGGTGAGAGAGCCAGCAGCAAAATTATTATAACTGTTTTTTTCGTTTAAATTTCTCGAGTCAGATATTCCATCGCCACCAGGACTATTCTCAATATTTTCCTGATTTTTACTACTTGGTAATATACCCGTGTCTGAATCACTCGAATCTGCCACTTGTCTTTCACCGATGCTCGGCTCATCGTGACCAACAAAATATATATCCACATGGTACGGTGGTTCCTCAAAGTAACTTGAGCTTTTTTGCTCGTCCTTATTCAAGCTAAACAGGAAACACCAAAATCAAAATTTCATTAAGTTTGAGTATTCAGAAAACATCCATAAAGCGTTTGCAAACATGCTGTTAAGCCGCCATACAGCTCTTCACAACTTTCAAAGTGAACTTACCAAAATCGAACTTCAATCAGTAATTCCTTGTCCAAGACCAAACTACGGAAATACTTGGACTCCATAGAACAAAACTCGTTCCCAACTGGTATTAGGTCACTTAATGCACACCGATACGCCTACAAAGAGTGGATGAAGAAAGAATAGACAGATAAGTGTAAAATAATTTTTAGAAGACTACAGAAAACCAGCTTACCATAGGTGGGAGCGTTGCGAAGCCTTTCGGCAACTGAGTGCATTCGGTAAAATGGACAATCACTTTGGAGCCAACATCTATCAGCTGCACGTCTACTGACGTAGTGTTGGAAGTAGCACTGACTTCTGCTTTCTTTAACACTACACCTCGATACCATTTCTTCGTGGCTTTGACGCCAGTACCAATCAGACACGCAACGAGTTGATGCTTCTCGTATACATCAGTTTGATAAGCAATGTGTTTAGCGTTTAAATGACGGTTCATCTTGGCCGTCAGCGTATCTAGTTCCATCCATTTGAGATTTGAAGAACGATCTACAGTAAGCAAGCAAAACAACAAATCATCAATTTAGCGTTTGAGTTTTGCTAAAGTGGTCAGCTCTTCCTGAATACGTACGCTCACCTTCATCAAACCCTAATTTGCAGCAACACTGCGTTCCGTTGTTGGGTCTGATGTAAAAATCATGGGGGCTATTCACATGGCATATCTTGCCCAGCTTAAAAGTCTTCGGTTGTATTTCGTCCTTCTTGGGAAGAGCGCCAAATGAGAGAATTTCTGCAGCTCTAACAGAAGCAGTCGGAGCATCTGTAACAAATTAGACAACACTTTGTAAATATGCAGAATATACTCAAAAGCATGGTTAATTGATTAAGAAAATCAATGCAGACTGGCAGCTAACTATACCGATCTATTTTTCACCTGAGCCCACAGGGTGATACATTACACAATGTTTGCCCTTCCAGCATCTACCACCGACATTAAACCGGCATACAGTTGGTCCTGTGATTCTCGCACCTAGCAGGGCTGCAATTTCCGGCTCACCTTCCTTCAAATCATGTAAGTAATTTAAGTTGGATTCGGTCACCTCCTTGTACGGGTCCCAGTTTTCATAAATTGATTCGGAAATATCATGTAGGTCGTCATCGTCTTCATCATCATCATCAGTGTCTGGCTTACGTTCTGGAAACGTAGGCGTACTATCAGCAACAATTTGGACGCTGTCACCTTCTTTGGAACTCGGGGTCGCTGTCTTAGGCACTTCTTCACGTACAAATCGTCTTCCTCTTCCATGGCCCAAAGGTGTCCGAACATGTTCCCGGCTTGGTTTTATCTCGCATTTCTCTTTGGTAATTTTGCTCTCACCTTCCATTGGGGCAGGTATTGGAATTACATTTACAATGCTAGTGTCTTTCTTAGTGATGTTTGATTGAACACATTCAATTCTTTTTCCTCTGCCACGACCCCGTAATTTCTGCTCATTTTCCGCAGACAGTGGCGGATTCGGAATACTTTCAAATTCGATTTCGAACTCATCATACGTCCTCGGGATTCGCCTATCTTCTTCCTCGTCATCTATCAATTTTCTTAAATACCTAGCGTTCACTTCATCTTCAGATTCCCAAGACGCCATCTTTCTGAAACGCATTAAACATTTTGAATAAGCGGAGAGTGCACTTATAAGCAATGTGCTAGCCTCCTGGCAAGTAATTACACCAAAGTTGACAAACTCATGAGCTTAAGTCTAAATATGCCTCATCTATGTGAGACATTTTCGCTACTTTGAACAAGTGTCCGAAATCACAAGGTAACTAAGTTGTTCTAGTGTCTACCTAAAATTACACATACCTGATAGTTGATGAAAATTCAAAGATAGAACTAAAAACACGATGCCAGCCAACTTGGTGAGTGACTGTTGTTGATGTTCGGTGGAGGTTAAAATTTTATTGAAATAGGTATTAATGTAAGAATAGTTGACAGTGTTCACTTTTGTCCCTCCTGTTGTTCACCGGGGCTCAACTGTACTACTGCTACCAAACCTAGCCTGCCTTGTCCCTTCGTCTTCCTTTCTTTCTTTGTGAGCTTTGGGTCCTCGTCCCGCCCATCCCGCGCAGTTTAGCATACCTCCTTGATTGCTCTATTACACTTTTGTAAAACAAACGAATTTGAAAGACATAATTGTGATTATAATTGGATTGGATTACAATGGGTAATCAAAGTATGACCATGGGTTTTAGGTTTTCTTTAGAAATTGTAACTGGAATCCTACATATAACGAGGTAATTTTTAAGTTAAAAGGCGATTTCCAGTACTGGAATAATATAGGTACTCCATATGGCATGAATTATTTAAATTTCAAGCATTATTGGTCTTTATATACATTTCTGAATTCCTATTTCGCGAACTTTTAAAATACCCTATCTGCTAAATCCTTTCCGTGTTTGTGTTCTAACGATTTCCAACAAAAGAGATCCAAAGGTAGGAAGTTGTTGTAATTAGTTCAAATTTATTATAAGGCAAAAACAATACAAATGCTGAGGAAGAAGTACACTGTGATTAGTCTTCTGTACATTGAAATATTCACCCGGAGTCAACCGGCTAAAACTGACTAAAGACTACAACAAGTCGACTATAAAAGTTTCGGTTGCGGACTAAATTGTAAAATTGCACCGGTTACTTACAAAAACTAATTCGTCTCTAAATTTTTATCATTTGCCACTTTATTACTCGTATAAAAACAAGAGAACAGTTTGCTTTCTTTCTTATTATCATTGGGCTAAGTATTTAACCTTGTATGACACACAAGACACAACTGTCAAATTAGGTTTGAACATCACAATTTTAATTAAATTAACTCCTTCGAAATCTCCATTTAAATTACTAAAACAACAACTTGCAGAATAGCAATACTTTTGCTTACTTTCTCAAATTAATCAGAACTCCTCTTGTCGATTCTTAAGTAACTCACATGATTCACTGCATTCATGCCTCAAAGTGTCATCGGAGGAGCTCGTGTTAATTCAAAAATGTAAGTTGCACAACACTTTGCATCAGCATTCACAACAAGAAATTAAAATAAATTCAGTCACAATTTTTGAATAAATGACCACTGACCACTTCGCGAATTTGTATCAGGAGCAGTAGTACAATTACAATATACAATTCAACCCCTCAAATAGCTACTATTTACATTTTAAAAGAATAGCTGAATAAATAATTAATTCGACTAAAATGTTGATAAAAGTTAGCTAAGGTTACATTTAAATAAAGCCATAATTGCATGTTGCCAAAAATTCTCACAGAAGCTAAGCAAGTTAGTAATGAAATGAAATACTCTAAACAAGTGAGTTGATGCCATTTCAACCCATCAATCCTGAAGTATAAAAAGCACAACAACCGTTAAATATAAAATAGGAACCCAGTATATGCCTCCCCCTGTCCAAAACTCAAAGATAACAGAACGGTTACAACCTTTAACCTAAGTGTGATCGGCGATTGAACTGCATGCCACAATAATGGCAAGCCGGACATACTTCAACAATGAGGTAAGAGATATCGTTGCAATTGTTCTTAGTACTGTTAGTCGGGCCCTGACCCTCAATTCCAGTCGTTCCTTAATACATACCCTCAAGCTATAATTACACCGCTTCCAGAAGCAAGCATTTTTATTAGCACTGCGGATTCATAAGCATGAGGCTATTCGGAAACATAGCCCAATTTGAACAGAAGCATGACTGAAAGCACATCTTAAGATTTCGAACTTGTCGTTTACATTTGACTTGGATTGCATTTTTCTAGTATTGCTAATTCGTAGATAGGTTTAGTGGATTTTGATTGCATGTAAGAATTTTGAGTTAAGAAGGTTAGAATAAGCTATGTGGACACCACCTGGGTCAATGAGTCTCGTTTAGCCAGTTGAGGCCCACAACATGAATTAATAATACAACCATGTCTAAGAGCTCCAGTTTCTTCATTGTCACTTGCAGCTGGGCAGCTGAATGAACAATGCGTGGCTCTGGGGTCCGGGTATTGCGGCTGAATACAGAAAGAGAGTAATACTTTACTAATTTTATAAGCAATAAGTGTACAAATTCAGTGTTAGTGTTGGTTTATTTACCTCCACAAATTCTGGTTGAATTGTAGTAGAATGGATTCCCTCGTTGTGGAAAAACTCCTTCACACGTTCAGCAATTCGCACATAATCCCCCAAGTTCTGGCACCTAAGCAAAAAATAAAAGACGTTAGAGCGGTGAGTCGTAGGCTATTTTAAGAAAACCTAAACTTAAAAACAAATTTGACCATTCCTACAATGTACTACAATGCTCCATATAACTGTTTTCATTATTAGTTAGTATTAGCTTCATTAGTTAGTGTCAAGTTAAGAGGCATGGCACACAAACAAGGGCAGCCAGATTAGATTATGAATGCGACAAGATATGATATTATTGAACCACACAAATCATAGCCATCTTCAAATTTAAGCAATTTTGACGCAAATTCGTAACAATTAAAATTCTGATCCATAAAATCAGACCAGTGTGTTTGTCCGACATAAATTGGGCCATTAGCTCCATCAGCATGTCCTACATCACAAAAAAAGCATCCAATTTAAACGAAACACCTGCCTCTAACTCAACTTTGACTTCTAAACCTAAGATCTAAAATCACTTCTGTGCCTGATTCAGTCAGACGCTCAGACGGTTATGATACAATTTTAAATAAATGGGTAAATAAATGATAAGACATTCTTAATACCGAATATGAGCAGACGCAATGATGCGATCGCCAGCCAGCTGCCAGATATGAAATTCATGGACAGCCATAACTCCATCAATTTCACGGACAAGTCTCATCTCCAAATCATCAACTTGAATGTGTGTAGGTACAGTTTGGAGTAGAATCAGAGCTGACTCTTGGACTAAAAGAAAGTAGTATCAATTAGCTTATTATTCAGAACACAACATGCAACGCAACAGTAAAACGCTTACGCAGAGGCCAAACGGAGTTAAGAATAAGGATAACCATTAGAACACTCAGTGCTGGGTCAACGTATAATTCATACTCCCAATCAGTCAACCAGATAATTAGTGCAGAAATAATCACAATAACTGATCCCAGAGCGTCAGCCAGGAGATGCAGGAAGACGCCATGCATATTCATCTAATATAAAAATACCAATGCTATGCTGGATTTTTATGGACTTCCAAATTAAGCAACTAAGATGTAATTAACATTACATTCGATGCGCTGGAATGAGAATGTCCATGTGCGTGGACAACCTTTCGAGGGGGCGGCGGCGGAGGCACGGGTGGAGCATTCTCTGGAGAAGTAACTCTTTCGTCATTTTCATTGTCATCAGTGGCTACCATCCGAGTCAGGCGACTTTGGTGCTTAATGGTATGCGGATGAGAATGTCCTCCTGAACTCCCGTGGCCTATAAGAGTAAGATCAAAGAGTAAATACACATGTATTTAAATTCCGATAAACAAAGTAGTCACTTCTTACTGTGAAATAAAAAAATTCCAATCAGGTTCACTATGAGACCAGCTACTCCGACACCAAGAACATATTCTGGGTAATGAATGTCATCAGGTTTAATGAATCTGTAAAAAATAATGTGTTATTAGGATATTTGTAAACGTGTAAACCGCTGACATGCTAACCGCTTCACAGACTCGATCAAGATCGAGAAGCACAAAGCCACCAAGAAGACGGCATTCACCAAAGCTCCCAAGACTTCAGCTCGGGCCCATCCGAAAGTATTTTTGGACCACTTCTTGGGCGACATCTAAACACATTACAGAAACAATACAATTAGCTGGTTGGATTATTGTTTCAAATAGTTAAATTACCTTAACAGAAATAAATGCGACCACCAGAGCCGCCACATCACTTAGCATGTGAAAGGAGTCAGCAACTAAAGCCATAGAATTGCTGATGTAGCCAACAATGATTTCCACCAAGAAGAAGCCAAAGGTCAAGGTAAACATGACGATGAGGCGAGTCTTGTTCGCAGATGTTTGCCCCATTTCTGTGAAAACATAAGATCCAAATTAACCAATAGCCAATGGTTCTATTTAACATAGTAAGAAACTTAATTATTGTTACATTGTTATTAACCTAATTTCTAAAAGTAATGAATTCTCTATTTTCGCGCAAATTAAATTGTCAGCTTGTCTAAGCCAGGCAAACTGGATGTTATACCTTCCGGATCCTTTTTAGATTTCTTTCTAATTTTCCGAGTCTGAACGAACTGAATCCTCTGTTCATCTTCTATGCTGGATGGCCGGTAGGAACGAGACATCACCACAAACTAATTCACGAATTTATAATGCAAATTATTTCTCACTCAACCGACACGACGTTATAGTTCCCGTTTCCAGCTCCGTCACCAACTCAAACAGCTTTCACTGAAGCATAATTCATGCCAAGTGTACTCGACAGTATTTACATGCGTGAATCATATTCATTTTCTGCCTGGGAAATCATGTTGATGAAACCAATAAATCTACTCACTCAAATCCGTATTCAAATCAACTAGGTTAGGTTGACATACTATTCTTGTATAATGAACCTCATAGTAAATAGTGAAACATTTTTGGAGAAATATGCAAATACAAACAACAGTTTAGCATAAGCCTACCACAAATACTAATTGATGCACACTAATTTGATTTTCACTCAGCCACAATCAACTGGATCTGGGAAATAAAGTGGATTTCAAGATCCCAATTTAACGAATTCGCTTCTCATTGCTGGCTTTACCACCGTGCTATAATGGCACTACTAAACAGTGTGAATACAATAAAATCGGTCAATTATTGTTGTTGAGTAAACAGGGATGCAGAGTTAACTATTTTGGTAACTTATATCTACTATTCCAGCAATTTGAACATGCCCCCAGCTAAACTACAAATAGTACCTAATTTCAAACAAATTTGCCTGCATGTCTCTAATTTGGCATTTACAAAATTGACCGAACTTGACAAATATAATTTGCCCAATTTGTCTCATAAATACATACACATAAAGAGGGCAAGAAGATTTAATTTAAATTAGCTAACACAGTTACGCATGTGGCCAGTCCCAGATCTGAGTTCTACTGATAATTCTCTTGACTGATAAGAATGGCTACTATTGTTCCCACACTTGCTTTTAAATATTACATCCGAGGCCGAATACGAGTTACGTAAATGAAGTTTTAACTAACGTAACCTTTGAACTAGAACTAGGCTTTCCATGTTCCTAGTACCTCCACACAACAATCACCCCAGACAATGTCTAATAAAAATGTTACGACCATGACCACGAGTCAATTAAGTAAACTTCAATTAAGTAGAAGTTCTTTGACTAGAAAATGCTGACTGATGACTGATTTGAGTTGGTGGCAGAAGGAGCTGTTGGCGAACAAAACGAAATCCAAAGCAATTAAACACTTATTAAATGGAATATTAAAATACTTGAATGGATGCGACAACGTCCAATAGGAACACTGATAATTACGGAAGATGACGTGCGGCTCAAAGTGTGAACACACTGTTTTTCCTAGCTTCCCCGTTAATTCACCCCCTGCTGTGTAAGGTCACTTGAAGGCACTGATTGTGTTGGTGGCTTTTAAAACGACCCTGTGACAGGTCAAGGGAAGAGACTTGGATAAAAAATAAAAATGACTGGACTGACTGATTGGAATTGACGGAGTGAGAGAATATTGGGGATTTGACTGAAGGAAATGAGCAAATAACACACACACAGGTCCCAGGAGGACATGTGTAATGGATGTGCACAGTAGGTAGGGCATTTGCATGCCTCTCAGCTGACGGCTAGGACTTGGGCTACACGAACGAATGCTCCATCCTCAGCAGAGCAGAGCTTAAATGCCCAGTCACCCTTTTACACCAGAAACAACATCTACAGAGCATGCAAAAAACATCCAATTCCTAGAAATCCGACATTCTGTGTCCGCGTCCGGGAGGCAAAAATGTCTAGTTTCTTGAACCCCACCTCATTATTGCCTTGGTCAGCAAATTTAGACCAGCCCAAATAATGTCTGGCTAACCGTAACATTGATACACATTCTAGACATTTAGCTACGGAAAAGGTTAGCAGAACTCGAACTTGACTTCAACAATAAATATTGCTTTGCCCTGCTTGCACCTTAGTCAGCATTCAACACGTGTCAAAATTATCAGCTGAGATGAAGTTATATCATCAGTTAGCAATTCCCTGGTGAAGTGCGCTCTACTATTTTTATTTAACATCGTCACCAAATACCAAGCAGAATATTCGTTTTCCGTCTGAATGAAACAGTCTAACAAGTAGGCATGGACAACCTATGCATTTTGCTGGCGTTTTGCGTTTTGGCAGAAGAAATAGATTCGGGTGCAAGAGGAAAATGACGTAGTTCTCATTTAAGTTAGTCATGAAATAGCTAACCCTCATGCCCTTGGGCAAAATCTATTCCATCAGAGCAAATTGCAATAAACGAACGCGAAACGTTAATGGATGGCTTAATGGTTAAACGGATAAGCATTCGTTAAACCATCCTTGTACAATAGTACAAATCCAATAATCCTCATCGCATTTCCCTAATTACATTAGAGGAAACCAATCCGATTCACTGGGTAATCATTGGGAGCATGTTTATCGTTGTTGTCTTTTGTACGTTAAAAATAACTTGAACTTGACGCACACAAAGCCCACAAATATTCTCTTAACACATCCAGGCATTTTTACATCCATTCAAAAATCGTCATTTTAGTAAATCTACACGGCATTCTGAAATAATCTATCAAATCTACCTGAAAGCAAAGTCAGCACACTAAAAACTGAATTGTTGAGCGCCACAGTTCACTGTCAGACGTTCCGATTTTGTCGCAGCAGTCATTATTTTGCTAATAACGTAAACGGGATTTGCTTAAGGTACAATAATTAATGAACTTGAACTGTAAGGCCTTCCTGTACCTTCACAAACCAATCGCGAAATTTGAATTTGAATTTATTTCAAACAATACCCTCAAAGAGGTTGTTACGTTGTTGGCTAAATTATATTCACATTGGTGTACACAATAATTAAACTATAAGACATGATCGAATCATCATTTAGTGGTCAAGGCAAAAGATTGAAAGCATTTAGTGCTGTTGGCACCTATGACTTTTACAAAAAAATATTTCTAAGAGTTCCTGAGTCGAAAACTACAAAATCGCCAAGTAAGAAATACTACTACGCTTGCTAGAGATTACCAATTAAGAAATATTATAGTAAAAATAATGGAAGTTTTTGGTTATTGCAGAAAGATACCAGCTGACTGAACGGGCTTATTATTGAGCATAAAGGTTGAAAAGTTTAAAGATGTGCTACACAATTAATTTTAAGCCTGGTCATTGGTGGGATCTTGCTGGAGCTTGCAGTTTCATTGAAAACGATTAGCTGGATAAAACATTGAATTTAATATGCTTTTTTCCTGTACTAATGTACGTTGCAATGTAAATGGCACGATTCTTGCACGTATGTTTTCCGCTAAAAGAGATTCCCGCGCTGACGAACCAGTTTACAACAGGCCAAACCCAACCCGCCAAAATTATTGTTCTTCCTGTTTTACAACTGCTCAACCTTAAAATCCACACGCTTCCTGATGTTCACTAGCATTGTGTTTCCCCATATTTATTGCATTAAGGAATTTGCTAAAACTGACATGCTGGTAACTCCTAACTTAGTTCGCTGCTACAACTATAAAGATGCTTTGCACTTTCTCACTTGTGAATGACAGGAAACGCGTGCCGGGAGCAACTAACCGCGCGGCCCTAGCAAATCGAGTCATTCAATTATCTATTTTTAGACGAGCAGGGAAATAATAGAATATTGAACCTGAATCTCCAACCTTAGAGGTACATGATATATTTATGAGGTAAATTGAAAAGCAAAGGTCAGACTCTCATTCATTTTTTCTTCACAGTGCGTCAATTCCTCCAATTTATTTTGAATAGAAGTATATAAACAGTAAAGATATTGCTATATAAGCGAAGAATGAAATGAGTCAAATCGTATTGAACACCTTCAACATTTAACTAATAAGGAAAGCTGTACCGGAATGGCAACGTTCCTGCCAAGCTTACCGAAAACTAGTAGCTGTAGAGTATTTATCTAGAAAGCTGCTTGAGTATTTCGTGTTCTTTACGAAATACTCTGAAATCAAAAAAAAACCGGGAGGTTCGGGAACCCGTTATTAATTCCTCAGTCCAAAAATGACGTGCACTTCATTTTGTTAAAGGTGAAGGAAATATTGAGTTGTTGACACTTGAACTTCCAAACCAAAACGCACTAAATGTTCGTATAGTACAAACGGTAATCCTTCCACGCAGTTGCTGACTAAAAATATCTTCAGCTTTTGTAATTGCTTTTAAATTGTGTTGGTGAGTGTTAAATGTTTAGAAGCACAACTTTAAGAGAAGTCTCACTTGGAATGCACGCTCCAACTGTTTACAACTGCTACTGCGAAGATTGCTTGTCAAAATCGGAGAACGGAAAACTCAAGAAAGTCCACACATTTAAACTAGGCGCAGATGTTTGTTTATTGTGGCTTCTTCTGTTCCCTCTGTTATAATTTCAAAATCAAGGGTAGGCTTGACTATGAAAATGTCTGACGGTCTGGCAGCACAACTCAAATACTTACTAGCTGTGTTGTGTACAGAAGTGGGGATAAATGGACCTGCTCAGCTGTGCCGTGGTTTGTGAAATGAACTAAAGTCATGGGCTTGACAAAAGTTGAGTAGTTGGTAATGGTAATAGTAGGAAACAATGTAACTAGTATGATAAAATGAGATAATTAGTTCAAAAGCTCTGGAAGCTCACCTCCTAAATTAGGCCAGCTATGTACGTTCCTCTTCAGTCTGACTAAACTAAAACTTGAAGACTTTTGCTATACGGGCTAATGCTACAAGCACGACAAAAATTGAATTGCATGGTAATAAAATTTCACCTAATTCATAAGTTACTGCGGTCAATGTTAAGGAAAGTGTAACACAAAACAAAACTAGTCAACCACTGTACATTGCATGGATCTTGCAATGTTAGCTTATATAAGGCTAATAGATAAATAGACCATAAAATTCAATCAAACCAATTACAATTTGATGCAGGTATTCATTACTATCAATTCTATAAAAGAGCAGAGGCTTAAAAATTAAAAGGATGAACCCTCACACTTTCATTGTTATTAAAAATTACTAAAATTAGTTAGTTATGACTGTTATAACTGTTTCGTGCACCCCAATGAATGAAAATTAAGTTCTCGGTCAATAACTAACTCAATTGCTCAATCCGAGACTACAGAGGAAGTGTGAAGAGCTAGCGTTCAAGTGCACCACTTAAGCTCATTAGCGAAAGCCCAATTGGGAGCTACCATGTAAGTGTTTTCCTGCCCCGTCCTCTCCATGATATCAGTTCAGTCTACTCAAGACAAGAGTGCATTTCATTCTACTAACTACCACCACGGCACGGATATCGACACGCATAAATAGAAGAGAACATTGCTCTCTTGCTTAGATAGATGACACACAGATTAAAACGTGCTCCTTCAAAACAAATTAAAATTTGATGTTAACTCTGGAATGATAGCACAGCGCACATATATGGGTCTATTTCAGCTGGAATATTCTTGGATAACCTCCATCCAATAATTGTCCAGAAGACACTATCATGTGTCTGGCAGTTCACAATTCAAGTTCTAATAAATACCAACTATCAGACGTTTTAGTTTCAAAACAGATCTCATGGAAGCTCCCTTCTACTAACATTGTCCGTATCCAACCGAAAGGTGAACTGATTGGCTGTGAAAAGGCCTAATTCTCCATTCAGTATAGTTGGATTTGTTATGCATGCAACATGCTAACCTCTTACTGTGGAATTAAGGCAGACCAACTTGAATGCAAAGGACAGTGTAGAAATTTAACACGCAGTTCCTCACAAAAACACTTCTAATTTCTACCATACATACATGATTTCTTTTTGAGATTTTTGCCGCAGAGCACATAGTGACAATTACAGCACAAGTGAAAGCACATTAAGTAGATCTCTTTGTACTCCAGAAATGATCTTGTTCTTTCTTATACACACAGTACAGTCAACTTACTTTTTAAGAGCCAGTAGGAACGAGTGTAATTCCTTTAATAACAAGTAGACACGAATATACTCCACCAAGTTCAATCTTCGAAAATGGAGCTTTGCAAAGCACTAAGCATACAAGACTGATGGAAATGGAAGTCTTACTCTGATGAGACAATCAATCTTAATTCAATATTCAGAATCGATTCTTAATTGCACTTGACAGTGTGTTGATCGCAAGAGGAAAGCGCTACGCTCACTTCACATAAAAGAAGCTACACGTGCTGCCGTCTCAGTGGAATTTAGAAGTGATGATTGTCATAAATATTAGGGTACTTATTGCCGCATTCCACGTAATATTTAAATTCCCAAAGAGAGACTCTTAAAAAACATAACCATGAGAAGTTTGAAACAGGTTTCTCAAATATAATAATGGAGAAGAGGAGATTAGCAAACATCTCATTGACGGAATGCAACCTCTGCTCTGCATCAAGAGCACATAATGGTTACGTAACACAGCAATAATCCTTAGAGCAACTAAGACTTACTCAACAAAGTTAAATATTTTGGTATTATATCATGCCGAAACTCTTCACAGCTGAGTAGGTTTTACTGCCAATTAACACCATCCGTTAATTAACAAAGGAGTAAATTTTTCAGGGCTAGTCTTTGCGCAGTTTACGTTTACCTTGAGCCTGAACCTCTCAAAGGACAATTCATTTTTTTGTAATTTTTACAAAACTTGAGTTGTGATTTGGATACAAATGCATGCAATTAAAAATTATGATTTAATACACAACTAATGACTCACCTGAAAATTCTTAGGTAAGCAGATCCAATACCAATAATGAAATAATTGTCACGTTAGCCACTCTGTACTTCAGGATCTCTCAAAGTGAATCAAATGCTAAGTTCAAAATTGAGCAATATTAAAAACTCAAGTGATGCGAGCGGAATTTTATTGTTGGAGGATTTACGTCCCAACAGCTGATAATTGCATGGAGTTCGAGTCCATGGTCACCCAGTCCACTGAACTGGGTGGGATGGGCACGCGGCACACATACGCACGTATCACGCATCAAACTACTTCGAATTGTGTTTACAGACACAAAACATTTAATGCAGAATCCCAAGGAAGAACTGGACGTTTAGTATGTAAGTGAAGGCTAAATGGTTTTCCAGAATTTAAAAAAAACGACGTATTTTACATCCAGTCAACCTTTAAATATTTTAAAGCACTTGGAGAATGAGGTAGGAGGACTGATGTAGATTTAGGTGAGCAAAGGCTATAAGCGTGTTGCCTCGTGGTTCGACTGTGATTGTACTAAACTTGGGTGTGAGTCTATGCAGTGTGCAACCAAAATACCCGTTTGCCTTACATTCCCACTCGGACACTTTCGGTTTTACTTCCAAAAATATCTACAGGCTAACGACCACAACGTATTCGCCAGCATATGATGCGCACTGGGAACAGAAGAAGAATGAAACGAGCAGGCCACCACCGCGCACCGCCAATCGTAAATGTGGGTTATATGTGAAGCATACTCAACTTCTAGTTTAATGCAAAAGTCCGTCCCCTTTTGACTGATGGTGGGTGAATCATAACAAAAGAAGGAAATATTATACAAGCATTTCTAACTTCTATACAAGTAATAGAAATAGATTCTCTAAACAAAAACAAATAGTAAATAAACGCTATTTGCCGCTTCCCAATAGTAATTCTGAACACAGAACTCTTGTAGTAAAAATAATTCAGGAATGAGAGTACAAATTCAAAAAATAGCTTCATACCCAATACGGACAACATCAACAACAGATTCGGGATAAGAAAGAATTGCAAGTTAGCATGGAACAGAATCATCCAAACTCAATTCAACCGCTGAATTGGTATGCATGCGATGATTGCAGAAGTCGGAAATCATGTGACGATAGTGACATTATTATAGTGACAATACTCAACAAGCAATTCGCACTCGCAGTTAGGCTCTTGGAGAAACCAGTCTTGTGTATTTTACAACCAGAAAAGCAGAAGAGAAAAAAGCAATGCACTACCAAGCTAAGCAAACACAAAAGAGTTTCATTCCAGGTTGATTCCGTCCGCTCTGACGCACATGCTTGCCCTGGAGAAATTTCGAATGTCAGAAGTCAACCACGCGTTCATCCCTAAGCACCAAATATTGAACCATTGCATTGGTGCCGTGAACTTAACGTACTTTCATGAAAATTTTAAATAAGTCTGCTCACGAATTGCTGTAGTGTACGCTCGCTCTGCCACTCTTTTATCCCAAGAGGTTATTCCCGAATGGAATTAAGTTGCATAACATCACAATTCGCAAATTGTCTTTTTGTAGTCAACCGAGAAAGCTAATGGCATGAACCCAGTGCCGTGTACTTTGTCTTAAGGATACAAAGTACGATATTTTAACAGGAATCGAAAACTTGAGGCGGTTTCGCATTTGACAACCCCCAAGATCTCATAAATTAAATCCAGGCTGTCGAAACCCGCGGGATTTCGGTTCCTCTTTCAAACACCGTGATCTAATTCTAAAGAATATAAGGAAGTCTGCAAACTCAAAGAACCATTGCATTTGCATTGCAGAGCCGCAAATCCAACGATCTAACAAATATTCGAAATCGCAACGAGCATTTGAATGCGAAACACAGTGTGAGCTCTGCTGATGCTGTGCCTCAAGCTCTTCACTTTGGAAATGTTCTCCTTAACCCTTAAAAAACTTTTCAATTATTATTATTGTGTTCAGTAACAACTTGAAACCTTCTTTAAATATGGCTGGCACCTTAAAGGACTTAAACACGAAAATGTAAAATTCAAATACAACACGATAGAACCGGCTAGCTCGTATTCATTGCATCGTATGATAATTGCAGTTACAACAGGTGTACTAAATTAGGACGATATCGCAGGACCTTTCCTAACCTTGATTGAAATAGTCTCAAGCTAAAACCTAATTGACACAGTAAGCTTCATAGCTAGTTATAAACTTGCAAAGTGGAAGATATTCATCATACGTTTGAGGTAAGAATTCTACAAGAGCTGCATGCTCAGCAAGAAAAAGATTTCAATTCGAATTAAGCTGCAACCCTGCAACACTTTACTTCAACTCGGCGTATGTGGCAAAAGTGAAGTAAAATACAAGTTCAAAGCCTCGAAATGTTCTACAATTTAGCAAATCTTAAAACTTCAAGGCAACTTCAATATCGGTTCAGACCACCTAGCAATAGCTCCGAATTACTGGAAATCAAGAAAGGAAAGTTTATAAAGCGTTGCATCATGTCAGGCACGCTGATTCAACCGACGCGACGATGATATCACACCAGTTGGTCTGCTCTGCTAGTTTTCATTAATTTTCGACTGACTAATTTGTCATCACCTTTGTATCACACTAAAGATTACTAGCAGAATTGGCGTTCAATTTTTTGCAATCAATATAGCAACAGTTCAGCTCGTATTGTTGTGCACCTGCAAATATACTTACTGTACTGCTATTATAGTGCTAGACTAGCAAACGATAAACTGAGAGTTTAACATTCCATTCTATGTCTTTTTCCACATACATAAACATGTACTTTTTGAACATATGTTTTAAGCAACAGCATTTCCAATGAAATAGCAAACTACGTTGTGACACAAAATAAAGATAGTTAGCTAAAACTGGATTGTAACAAATAAATTAAAAGAAATATGCCAAGCGCAAGTGATGGTTAGGTTTCACAAGAGTCACCTTCACCTTCAGAGTTCACAAATTTAATAACGAGAAATTTGAATTTGTGATCAAAAAGAAATTACCATATACCTTGCGTCATATGCAACTTGAAAGCACTGACATTCTGGCATGCCCACTCTTTGAATCAAATTGATTTTGGATTATTGGAAATCTGAATTTGGCTTATAGCTTGTCGAATTATCCAAGACCAAAGTTTACAACCAACATCAGAACGACATTTGTCAGTCGTTCATAATCATAGTCAAACCGAAGCTAGATGAAACGAGGCGGCAGAGAATTCTTCATAAAAACATATCTAAACAGTGCATAAACTAGCTCTTACACTCGACTCCTTTCTTTTTTTAAAGCAAACTATTAACATAGCACTTTAAATTACAATTAGCATATTAAACTTTTTTAAAGATGCTAACTCTTGCAGATGATAGGGATAATTGGGGAATTATAGCAATTCTAAAAAATCAGAATTACTGAATCGAATTATTAAATATGCAGTATGATAAAAACATCTTATAAATATAACTTAAGTAATGCTTGGCGTATGAGCAAATAGTCCTTCAAATCTATTAAGTGCCAAGATTATAAACTACGGAACTGCTAACCAGACATCGTAAATAATGAAAAATTCACTCACCTTCCTCCAGCGTCGGCTTCCGCTCATGATCATGATCATGGTTGCAACTTTTCTTGGGTTTTTCCGGGACCTTCTGCAGAGAATCGTTGCCGTTCTGAAAGCCAAGGTTCGATTGACCAACGCAAGGCGAAGAATGTCCTCGTCCATGACTATGATTCTCCACGTCTTGAATAGAGCTCGGTAGGACGGATACATTGCTGACAGTTCCGGGATGCTTCTTGTGTCCACGAACCTTATTCGACTTCATCTTCTTGGCTGGACTCATGGCGTCCATCTCGACGGAGTCCAGGTTGCCATTTTCAATATCCCTCATTCTTGAAGCAGCGGCCGTACTTAATGTCTTGCGAGAGCTGGGTGAAGGACTCCTCTTGTCGTGCTTCATTTTCCTGTGTCACCACACTTATCAAGTATTAAATTTCTTAAATTATTTAATTGGAGTCAGAGCGAAGTGTTGTCTCGTCCGTCCTTTGTTCCCGTCTGTCCTGTCGTCTGCTCCTTTGTTCCTACGCACTGCTGCGGCGGTAGCAGCGGCTGTGCGAATACGCGCAAAGCAGGAATTCAAACACCGGCTCCCGGCTACTCCTATTTTTCCTTGCAGTAGTCTTAGCAACGGATCACAATGCCCCGACGCGTCTAGCCAAAATTTAAAAAAAAATAATTTAATTATTTAATAAAATTACTATACAACTAACTCACAAGAAGTAGTATTTAATTTAGACAGAATACTCTCCGTGCCCCTAGTCGTTGGGAGTATGAAGGAACTCCGACACAACAGTGTATTATTAATACATCTAATCATTTTGCACCCGGGTTATTCCATCAGTTGAAAGCAAAAGGTGTGAAGGAGCGTCGCGCGGGCGTGTGCTGCAATAAAAAGTAGTGGGAGCTCTGCATATGAATTGTTTGTGCATATTTTTTGCACACGGGTTTTTGCAAGAATTCAGCAACTGTTGTTTTTTTGTCGCCGTTGTCGCCTTTATTTATCGCGATACTGAGAGATGCACTAACAAAAAGTTATGTGTCCAGCCCGCCCGGTCTTCCCAGAATTAGGAGGAAATTAATCCGGTATTTACAAAGTGGGATCTAACTGATGCATGATGCTTGCACGAGTAAGGCTTTGATTTGCATTTTAACTTGCCCATTCATTTTACATGCGTTTACAAACGCTTTCATAGTTTATCTTGCTGTTGATGTTATTGTACTCCTCGTCAACACAATGCATCTGCTTTGCTCATACTATTGTGTTTGTTTTTGGAATAATGCTTTCAGGAAAACTGCGCATCCTAGCAAATAGTCATTTTTATAGGTTGGCCATAGCCGAGACTAATTATTGAAAATTTCCAGGCGCAGGTGTCAAAATATATGATATACGTATATGACTTAGCTATTTAATACCTTCAAGCAACAGTAGTGTAACCGAGTAGTCAAAATTTAGTTGCTAGTGATGCAAAAGACTGTAGTATAAGTGTAGCGAGTACGAGCAAGAAATGTGTGAAATTATATTCAAAGTACTGCGATTTAAAGCTGGAGACGGACACAACAAAAACAATTTAAGTTTGCTGGGCAACTACAGAATAGAACTCATGTGTGCTAAAAGCTAAGTTAACTAAAATAATGATGCAATAAGTATTAGTAGATCTAGGAACGGTCCTCGGACAAATGCAAGAAATAACGACACCGAATTCAGTTCCTAGTATGCATGTATGCATAACGTTGGACATATCCTTTTTGGACGAATCCGACGTCGCGTCGGAATGTACAGTGTGATAGTGAGGCAAGGCCTCCGATTTTCCTCCGAATTGAAACCAGAACAAGTCTGGTAAACTAAATCCTACTCAAATTCAGTTTTTTAGTAATCTAATCAACCCATGATAAACTGTTATTCTATAGATTCGTTAAATTTCGTAACTTTTCCCCGAAAATTAATATCATGTGTTAGACACAGATTGCTTCGGCATGCGACAGCTATCTCACGAATAAAACGACATTTGACTGGATGAATGAAATCACTTTCGTTTTAAAGTATAAATCTTATAAGCTGGAATTCAGGAATTTATTGCTGCAATGATCACTCGGAAACCTGAAAAGACAGCGATTTTAATACCAGAGAAGTACAAAATCTACATATCTGACTACTTTCTAATTGCGCACAACATTGTATAGGTACTTTCCATTTTCATTTTCATTGTGTACTTGACTAATCACATCAACTACTGTTCCACTCTGTCCCTGTTTGGGACAAGATACGTAATATTTGTGAATGGCCAAATTCGGAGAAGTGCTCTTCCTCGAACTAGACCCATGGGGATTGGGCCATAGGTTCTAGAATCTATTGAATTCTGCTCATTGTCACCTTCAATCCAAATGTATCCACGAGGAATCTGTAAGTAATCATACATATATAAAATCTTCAGCACATTATAATTTGTATTTGCAGGCAGTACCGTTTCTAAAGTTCCGTTGTAGAGCATTAAACTGTCTCCAGCGACAGCAAGAACGCGCTTACATATAAACTGTTTTGGATTTGTCGGAGAGCGGGTGACAATGATATCCCCTCGATGCAGCCATCCATAACGAGGAGAAATGTGTTCTGTAATGAGGACATCACTTGTGCGAATTGTTGGTTCCATGCTCGGGCCTTGACACTGCAAAATTAATAGACAACCAGTTAATTAGAATTCTAAATGCAGGCAAGTACACGTTAACCACAATGCGTTGAATGACTATTATAGCCTACTGGACTGAAGAATCAGAAATTTCCATTTCATGTTAAAACTTTAATCAAATTGGAAAGTACACTACTAAAAACATCAAAGGGTGATGAGATGGTAGCAGATTCTCTGGTCCTTAACTGAACCTATAATAAAATGTTAAATGTCTATTTGCAGAAGCAAATTAAACAAAATTGCAGTTCTGTAGTCAGTCGGCTAATAAAAACAATTGAACGTTAATAATTAGAATTAATCAATTTTATATACACTACTATAGAGTAATGATGGCTCGGCTTTATTCTATACCGAGCAATCATTACTCTATGTACACTACCTATTTATCAGTATTACGTAAATCTTGGAATGACACTTGGGGTTACCAAGCAATACCCAACTAATTTTTACATTTACCCAACTAATTTACAAAATTATTTTATAATGCAATAAAAGGTAGTAAATGCTAACTGCTTAATTAAAATAAACGTTGTAAAATGATATTATGTCATAAACGTCACTAGAGGGATATGTCACTTCATCGATCTACCTCATTGACCTTGGATTCTTCTTCGCTTCTTGATCACTTTTGTTTTGAAACAATTGATTTGTTAAAGACTTTGTTTTTGAACGAGCTTGAAAGAATTCGCCAAAAATACTGCCTTGCCTAATTTTGTTCTCACCACGCTTACGCTATCATAATTGTTTTGCCTGTACAAGTTTTGAAGTCAATCGCCTAGTGCTAATTTTAGGCGTTGGGCATTGTCAGTGGATGGATTTAGCAAACTCTATGAAAATGGTCAAGAAAAGTCAGTCTATAGTATTTTGTTAGGTCTTTTAAGTTATAGTTATTATTTTTGGTTTTTCTATTCAAGCGCCTGATTGATAAAGCAAAAAAACCCAAAATAAATGTAATCAGTGAGGTGAGATAGACTTGAGTAAGATCTTATTAAAACCTATTAGTTAGTTGCCGGACACTACCTAACAAACTGAAGTTTACAATCATGATATAAAATAGACAAATAGGCAAATTGATATAATATACATATTTCTGTTCAACTTACAATGACGAAATTCCCGACGTACTCCAGAGTGCAATGAACGATGATTCCCCATTTGGCAAGTGAGCCTGCTAATCCTATGGCACTGAACATGGCCCGTCGCAACGTTGTCCACATTGTACTCATCTTGATATAACTACAGCCAATTAGTGAACCAACTCGAATGGCGATTAGTGTTCGAATTACGCGATTTGACTATACCCCTTCAAAGTTCTTTGCTTTTTTGATGGATTGTGTGTTGAGTTCCCTTCACATCATGCATGAGTTGGATGACGGAAGTGGAACTGCAACTCGAATTATTTCATTGTGATCAGTCAAATGGTGGAATTGAAAATAAATACCCGCACTCCGTCACCATAATAGTACACCACTGCTCCTGTCTAATGATGAGGCTCAATTAAGAAATGAAAGAATTAATTTAATGGTTCAAGAAGTAGTAGTGTAGAACTAGTGTAGTAGATCGGATCCGTCTCTGACTGAGGAAGATGCAGGCAGGCAGTGCAGTGCAAATGTAGGGCGAATGGATGCAAATTGATCAAAGTAACAATCCTCGCGCTACAGAATAATTTGCGCCTAGATTTTACTCAATTGGTTGAACGGGTGGTTGAGTAGATGGCGCATTTTGTACATCATGGAATAATACGATTTAATCCATCCAGCACTCGAGCACTCACACTTTTAAAACCAACAATAAAACAAAATGCAGTAGTGCAGTACAATGGAATAAAAATGGGATTTACGAGTTATGCAATGCTAGTTATGCGTTCCGTCGTTGTGCTTTATATTTGCTTTTATTTGCATTCCATATTTGCCAATACATGCGTGTTTCCTAGAAATGCTATATAATATTTTTTAATAATACACGCACTTGCATATTGTTTTATGTTGATTTTATGGAAACAGATGATTGTTGATTTAGAACAAACAACATCCAAAAAGTGGAATTAATAGGATTGCTGGGCTAGTTAGGATGAAAGAAGGGGGGAAATTAGTGAGGTGGCGGTGTAGGGCAGGGGATTGAGGGGTGCGTGAGTCAGTGCGAGGGAATGAAAAAAAAGGGGAGGAGTGAAGGATAGAGGGTTCAGTCAGTTAGTTAGAGTCCGTCGGTGCGGTCGGACGGTGGATCAAGAAATGTCGTCAAGTCGAACCCGACATGCACTACATTGTGGACTATTGACTATTACCGTGATTGGTATTGAATTATGGACTGGAGGTTTAAATCTCAACTTTTCATCTGCCCCCACTTCAGCTGACCTCGACCCTTGGGCTGTATATGGAGTCCTTCCAACTATTACCCTGTATCTGCTTCGGCTTCTTACTTTCCTAGCGCTACCTCAGGTAAGGAAGCAATTAACTAATTAATTACTTAATGCTGAGTGCAAGAGAATGACCCTTGGGCTGTATATGGAGTCCTTCCAACTATTACCCTGTATCTGCTTCGGCTTCTTACTTTCCTAGCGCTACCTCAGGTAAGGAAGCAATTAACTAATTAATTACTTAATGATGAATGCAAGAGAAGGCGGGCGGGTGGGATGAGTAGAACCTATTGCCGGCGAAATTAAATTAAATTATTGATTGGGTTTTACTGCACGCGGCGCGGAAGGGCCGATCTTAATATTAGTCGATACCAACCAAAGGGATCGGTTAGCCGCCGTGCGGTGCGAGGGAAGGAGACAAGGGTTCGGTTTCATTATTACACAGTTGGGCAAAATACTTGTATTTATAATACATTTTGTGCTGAATATTTTCAAAGCTTGAAAATACGTATTGTGAATTGCATTTTGAGTAGATTTTGTTATCCCCGGCAAATTTTGCACTAATATAGTATGCAAAGTTTCGTAACGTGAATCTGAGGGTTCAAATGAATGAATGTAAAATGGAATTGGGGTGGGTGGATGTGAAATTCAAACTTGGCTTAAATGATTACATTAGTGTCCAAGATAATGCTGTGTGTAGTTTGAATAAATACCGAGTGTTTGGAGTTAAGGAACTTTTAATGTCCAGATTTCGGAAAGTACTTCACATTGTCGTTTGCTTAAATGATTACATTAGTGTCCAAGATAATGCTGTGTGTAGTTTGAATAAATACCGAGTGTTTGGAGTTAAGGAACTTTTAATGTCCAGATTTCGGAAAGTACTTCACATTTGCTCGACCTGTGCCCGTGACACACTAGCTCTAATGTTTTTAAAATGATAAGCAAGTGCCCGTGCCGTTGCCGCCATACAAAGGAAATGTTGTATATATCCAATTTCTATTTGTATAATTGCCTGGCAGCGTCTTTCTGTTGACTGCCCTTTGTAGAGTGTGTTTAGATACAATTTGAGATTTACGTAGATGTGTGTGTGAATAGCAAGTGTCTTCTATTGTGTGTGTGTGTGTTAGGCACAAATGGGCCGTTTGCCTTCATAGTTTCAATTTTGTGTAAACGAGGGATTTTGACATGTCGTAATGTCCAAACCATCAAAGAGTCGTTGGCGGTGTTATTCATGTCGTTTCTTGGAAGCTTTATGAGTGAGTCGGGGATTGCATTCTGAAAGATGACATTCAGGCGTGAGTTAAAGCGGAATTTTAGTGGCCCCAAACTTCCTTTTAATGACTTTGTAATTGATGACATAAACCTTGACGTAGGCAACCGAATTTTGAGAAACCTATGTGTATATGTGTTTGTGTGTTTCCCTCTTATTTTGTTATCACTTTTCTGGTCCAATCTTGCCTATTCCCGCACTGCATTGCAATGCTTTGATAACAATGAAGTGGTTAATGATGAATCAGTGGTTTGCTTACGTAGGAATATTAATTTGGTCTGGATTCCAGCGCTATCTCGACTGCGTTATACATAGCTGTTATCTGCCTTTAAATTGTTGGCTTGTTGTTTACTTTTGTAGTTTTGTTTTGAGCAAAGGGAATTTTGAATCTCTTTCAGGCTTTGTCATTTAGCAAATGCGAACTGTGCTGCAGCAATGAGTAATTCCGAATTACATATTTGTATTATTTGCGCTTACACCAACGATAAGTTTGCTGAGATGGACCTTTTGAACCTGATTGATATGTAGCTATATACACAAGTTTTGTTTAATCATCGACATTTCTTGGGAAGTCTGTCATCAAAAGGGCGTAAGCGCTTGTTTTCCTTCTAGTTAGACACAAATTTACTGCATTATAAATGTGGTCTGGTTATCTTAAAACAAGAAAGGAGGATGTGTCACAGCAATTTTAACAAGGCAGGGGAACTTGGAACCTTTCATTCCATTACCTCCCATGATTTGAATGCTTATTAAGTTGAAAGCTTAAAAGTTGGTTTCGTTATCAAAACAGTTTTTCCAGAGCCTGGGTTTTCTTGTATGATGTCCCACGAGTTATGAACAAAAGCTAGTGTGGTAACCTGCCAAACCAAAAGAAAAAATCCTAGACTTTCCTAGAAAGATATCGTGCGTTAAAAATGACAGTATTTATATTTCAGGCAAGACCAAAAATGAGATGTTGATCATTATAGCTCACACGATTTCATAAATTTTTGCATAATACAAAAGCGTGCTGTCTGTTGAATCCACTGATTGTATAATTTTAACATAAACTTACTTAAATAAATAAATAACAGTTTTGGC